>JADRCD010146996.1:7971-29754 GCA_019843815.1 Montemys delectorum | reverse complement strand
ATCCTCTTCTGCTTTTCCACTCCCCTCCATGCTTCTCCCATATTTCTCCCTTTCTCCCAGTCTCTGCTTCTTCCCTCCTTATTTTCTTGCCTCCTTTCTCTACAGGTCAGGAAATATACTGTCCTCAGGAAGTAGAATTCTAGACAGCCTGATTTTGTCGTTCCAAGCCTCTGAGATGTAGAAAATTACAATCTGTTTAAGGTGGTGCATATCACCTACCCATTGCATATTTTGTTATAGAAGCTAGCATGACTTGCATAATTTTGCCCCTTGACTCTGAAGCACATTACCTGAGGTTATGTATTTACTCACCATTTTGATTAGATCACAACCCACATGGCCAGTGAAAATTATATATCCTGTTATGCTACTCAATGTTCTCCCCACATCCCATGTTCTTTACTCAATGTTTTTCCACTTAATAACTTTCATAAGAAACACCCTTATCCACCTGTCTTCTTTTCACTAGACCTTAACCAATAAATGGATATTCAACCTCATAGTGGTTGAACTACAGTTCATATACTTAAAAATTATAAAAGCAGAAGCTAATGATTTATCTTAGCATCCCAGTTTGACCATCCCATTTGACTTATTCTAAAGAATAAGTGCTAAGTGAACATTTGGTGGCAGTCAAGAAGAGTAAATTTTAAGTTATAACATTTTATTTCTACAAATTTCTTGCATAAGCCAAGAATAATATTCAATTGCATGTAACTTTACTGAACTACACAGTAAAACTAGTGAAAAGAAACTAAGTTTGAACATCATTTAATCCTTCTAACTGTATGCCTATTTTATTTATCAAGAAGATAAAAAAAAGAAGAAAATAAACTGGGATGTCTTCTTGATGGCAGGAAAACTTCAAGTGTCACCAGGGGTGATAGAAGCTGCTGGTTATTTTTTGGGGGAACCTTCAGTAGATTGGTCAATGGTATCATTATTATCTTCATCTCTGGCTTCTGCTCGCTCTTGCTCATCTTTCAAAGCCTCTTGGTAAAGGGCCGAGATGGCACTAGGTGTTGTTTTGTTGATCTTAGCCAAATATTCTAGGACTTTCATCTTGCTTGTTTCAGCATGGGCTTGGGGACCCCACAGGAACTCATAGCGTGGAGGATCACTGTTGGCCACCTGCCGGTACTCCAGGTACTTCAGCTTCACCAAATACTGGGTCATGAGCTTCCGGGGCTCACCAAAGATGCGGTGCTTCTTCCCTGGATAGATTTGCTTCTTCCTCAGGATTTTCCATATATCTTCTTCACTAGCACGGTTGCCCTGAATGAAGATGATGCCCAGAATACTCATCAGGAAACCGGTCTTGGGTAAGCCTTTGCCAGCACGGATCCTCCCATTGTTGGGGAGTTTCAGCTTGCTGATGAGATTGTATGAGGGCTGACTAGAGTTGACTTCCCTCACTTCCACTGCAAAGACATCCTCGAGCTTTTCAGAGGCTTTCCGGAGGATCTCAGGAAAGTCATTTTCATACCTCTTGGTAATAACCTTCAGCATTTCTTCCTTGGTAGTGAGCTGCTTCAAATTGTAGTTGTGGAGCAGGTACTGTAAAAGTATCACCACCTTCCCTGCTATCAGATCTTGGTGCAGAGTGGTAGTGGTTGGGCTGGCCTCTGAAGGGCACTCCTTTTGCATACTTGGTTCACTTTCCTCAGGGGAACTTTCATCTGATTCTGAGGAAGAGCTACTCAGAATAAGTATGGCAGTTGATGTTGCTTTCTGAGGTGCTTTGGGAAGGCTGGAAGACTTAGCCCTGGACTGGCTCTGGCAGGCGGCAGAGGACTCTTCTGCTGCTTCTGATATTTCTTTTGCTGTTTCCTGAGCATTTCCATAAGCTTGAGTCTCACCCCGGGCTTGGTGCCGTTTCTCCCGGGCATGCAGCTTACTCTTCTTACCACGTGGCATGATGACTCTGGTAAAGGTTAAGTAGAGGTAGTGGAAGGATACTAGAGATGCAAACACCTGTAACAAGCAAAAGATGAACACAGAGATAGTGTATTACTTAAGTAAGGCTGCCTCTGCAGGTTTCCATGAGCACAGTGTTTTAGTAATCCAGCATGCTGGTGTTCTAAAAAGCTTATCCTCTGAGTAAGAAAGTGGATACTTTTTCAGCCTGGGACTTCTCTACCTTGCCTGTGTGGTACTGGCCTAATGAGTGGGGAGCAGCAGAGAAGGACATCTATTTTTGAGATTCAGGGAACATCTCAGTCCCTCTCAATTCCTATCACCAACAGAAAACCTTTGAGCTGATCTTTTTCAACTCTGAAGCTACCATTTCTGTGAAATTCTAGTTCCCTATTTAGAGAATATTCTTGACCTTAGCTCACTGCAATATTTGGAAATAACCATAGTGTGGATTTAGTTCAACTCCTTTCCAAAAAATAAATCGGTCACTACTATTATTGTGACCACCAACCACCTCAGAGTGCTCATAGCACTACAGTAACCCAGTGTCTCTTCTATCACAACTTCCCAGCCAGTTCAGGTTGCCTTTAATGGAGGACCTACATAGGTTTTCCTATTTCCTTACCTTCATTTCTGGGCATATTAAAGGCACTTCTCTATGCTGATTTGAGGCCCTTCTACCCACATTGAATCTCTCATAGCCCCAGACAGAAACAAATTTTCTTGGAGACTCTCAGGGGTGATAGCAGAGATAGGCCTCAATCTTCCTGACTCTCCTAAGATGGGTAATTTCTTCAGAATTCATTCAACATTCTGCCTTTTAATTTCCTAAAGAACATGATACTCTTTTTGCTTAAAAGAAGCAGCTTTACCTTGTATCTCCATCTCAGTAACTCCTTGCATTTCCCTTTGTAAACATGGGTTTTCACTGCCTTTGCTATCTAGTTTTACTTACTTTCTAATTCTAGAAACCTTAGAAGCAAAATGAGTGTAGATCTCTACTGGTCCACTCACCTCAGGACTTCTCAAGTGTGAGGACAGTGGAACATGAGAGATGGTTCTGTGGTTATGAGCCCATACTGCTCTGACAGAAAACCCCAAGTTGCATTCTCAGCACCCAAGAGGGATAGCTTATAATCACCAGTAACTGGAACTCCACCATATCTAGCCCACTCTTTTGGCTGCTGCCAGTAACTACATTCATATGCATATACCCACACAAAGATACACATAATTAAAAATAAAATAAATTAAAAAAAAAAAGACAGAGAACAAGGGTGCAACTGGGGAATCCTATGGATGAGAGTGAACACAGAGCTTTCTGGATTGGGAGATTCGACTTCATACTTTGATCAAGAAAGTAAAAACCATGAACTATTTCACCCCAATCTGCACCTGCTCCCTCCACGTCCTAGTTTGTGAGGAAAGACTATCATCTAAATGGGAAGAAAAGGAAAAAGTCACTCAGAAAAAGGGTAAGGCTAGCGGGTTCGAAGGAAGATATAGACTAGGAACACTAGTCTCTAAGATTGGCAATAACTAAAAATGAGTACTCATGGGGCCGAAGGAGAGGTGCGCGCGGCCCAGTGAGCAGAGCATCTTCTGAGGTAAATCTCTGAGAACAGGTTGCCTCTGGCTTGTAAAGGAAGCAAAGCTTCTCCGCATCCCCGCAACCCCCCGGACCCCAGAGGGCATGAATTAAGAATTAAATCCAAGATAGTATGTTTGCAGCAGAGTGTTAAGGGTATTCTCTTCAAGGGAAATCCAAGCTTAACATTGATGGCGCAACTGACTCCTGCGAGGACTCCGGAAACGGAGACCACCTCAGTGTTCCCTCGTGGAACTCTTGGGGGCAGGGGAACATTTTTCAGGTGACTAAGAAGAAAAATAAAGCTTTAGGGGGTCTCTACTCTACTTTGGACGTTTCTCAGTCTCATTCACCTCCTCACCTTGACTCTGGCTGAAACTCGGGCCTGTTTCCTGATGCTGTTGAGGTAGAGCTTAGCTTTGACCAAAGCTCCTGAATGTGTCTCCTCCCACCACGCACCCACGTTTTAAAGCCTCAAGGAGGAAGTGACCTCTGTCACCAAAGAAAGCAACCTGAAGAAAGAGAGGCATACTATATTTGCTACACTTCTGGCGCCTCCTCTGGTGTGGAGTGAGTGGGCTCTTTCCCTCCTAGAAGTCTGAATATTTGATACAATGTAGTGCTTTAGGTTGAGTCCCCAGCCACTCTTGCTCTTAAGACTTCAAGACTTTTACTTCTGAGATGTTCATTATGGAAGTCCACATGAAGGATGAAACTTTGCCCTTTTGGTCTAAGTGCAGGTAATGGAAATTCTCTGTGTGAACCTATATTGTTCTTAGTAGTTATTTAGGTCACCATCATGGGTCCTATTTAAGGTTTTTTTTAATAAAATGTTTCTTCACAAAGGGCAAATTCCTGCATACTCTTGTGAATACTGGAACAAATCTGTTTCTCAAGAGTTTTGGGTGATAGGGAAGCTAAAGAATAAGGTTGGTGGGCTTTGTGTAAGAAATGTCATTCAGGATATATACTGATTTTTTCTTTTTCATTGTCATGCAAAATCAAATTTTTAAAACCGCTCTTGTTAATTCTCAATTAATACAGGAAAAATAATGAATTAAGTTATTTTGTTAAATATTGTTTTTTTCTCATAAAAAATCAAGATTTACTGTTATTATTGTTATTTGGTTCATGGGAAAAAGAGCACTGTTTCATGAAACTGTTTTCTGTAGGATCATTACTGATTTGAATTCTCACCAAATAGAATAAATTTGAATAAAGTGGCTTATGGAAAAAATTCAGACTGAAAATTGCCTACAGATCAGTATATGTTTTTTAAAAGATATTGCAAATTGAATCCAGTTATATTATGTAAATATATTCACACTTTGATCCTTGAGATGATAGAACTATTCATAAAATGTTCAAAGAAATTTGTTCACTTTATTTTTTAACTTTAAATTTAATTTGAAAATTTAATATCATAATTATTATATTTATGTTATTTCCATCTTTACTTCTCTTTACTCCTTTGAAACAAAGTAATATCAACTTGGATATTCATTTTGTTATGAAAAATGCATTGCACACTATTTACTCCCCTCATTTATTTTGATGTTCTTTTTCTTTATTGTGGATCCAATCCCAATACTTTCAGCAAATAATATTTTTAATAAATTATATGAAACATACTTAGAGTTGTTGAGGAGCAAAATCAATAAAAATCAGTATATATCTTTAACTGTGGCTTGAATGGAATAACACAACCCTAGATAATTTCTGATTAGTAATATATCATTGCTCCATCACTACCTTAATAACATGAGAATTTTATAATATATGTTTTACTTATCATCCAGTTGACTTGATAAGCCTTTTTAATATCACCAGTGTTTACATTCCTTAAAACTCACATACGGGAAACATATGATATTTGTCATTTTAGGTTTGTGTTATACCATTTAATATGTTTACCAGTCTCATACTTGGTCCTGCAAATTTCATTTTTTATTTTTTATTATTTCATTTATTTACATCCCTAATGTTGGCCCTCTTCCAGTCTCCTTTGGCAGAGTTCTTCCCCACAATACCTCTTCTCCTTTGCCTCTTAGAGGGTGTATCCCCCATATCCCCCTACCGTGGGGAATCAAGTCTATACAGGCTGGTTTTCATTTTTAAATTAAAATTATCAGATTTATTCTGAGTGTGTGTATTTCCCTGCATGTGTGTCTGCACCATTTGCATATCTGTGCCTCTGAAAGTCAGAAGAAAGTGTAGGATCCCCTAGAACTGGAGTTACAGATGTTGATAAGCTGCCATGTAGTTGCCAGGAATCAAACACAGGTACTTTGCAAGAACAAGTGCTCTAAACTGCTGAGTCAACTCTGCAGTACAAGTAATTTCAATTTTCTTTATAGATTAATAAAATTTGATTGTGTAATCACACTTTCATTATCCATCTATCTGTTGAGTGATAGCTAAATTGCTTCTACTTCTTTGTTACTGTGAATAAAACAACAGTAAATTTGAATGTGCAAGTATCTTTTTAGTTAAATGTAGAATCTTTGAAGTATATACTTAGGAGTGATATAACTTGGTAGTATTTTACAGTATCACTTTTGAGGTCTTTCTAAGTTGCTCTGGCTAATTTTTAACTCACTATGTAGCTCAAACAGCCCAGAAATTTATGATTTTGACAGTCTCCCATCTAGCTTGAATTACAAGCCTGCATGTGCATGATCAGTTCATAAGTTTAACATTAATTGCAATGTGGCAGCATTAGGAAATAGAGACTTTGGAAGATAATGGTATTAGTTGAAATTATGTCAGAGGGACTGCTATAATGTTCTTATAGTGTCCTTATTTAAGAACAAACCAGGGAAGGTTTTCTCTTTCTGTTGCCATCATATGAGGACAAAAAATCACTTTTGTCTGGAAAGGAGATCTCACCAGATTCCAATTCTGCTAGCACCTTGATCTTGCCTATTCTAGCCTCCAGAATATCAAGGAAAAATAATGATTTTTAAAGTCACATAGCCTAAGACCTTCTGCTATAAAAGCTCCATTATATCAAATCAATAGTATAAGATCACTGGAATATATGTCATAGAGAAAATTCTAGTCATAGTGACTAGCAATATTTTGTGTAATGAAGTTCAGGTGTGTTGATTTTTTTTAATTAGATAATATCATCATCATATTTGGGCATTTATTTTTGAATCAAAGATAAGTAACAAAAATTATCTGAGATAATGTTTTAACTTTTCAGAAACACCAGTTGAGAGTGCACATGGGACAGCTGCTTCAGATATATTACAGTGCACTGAGATAAGACAAAGATTTCACCAACTCGTGTCTGTTGGGTGCTGAACGGTAACTCTTTCTAAAATTCATCATGGTGAACTTTCACCATTATTAAGTCAAAATAAAGGCTATTGAGAGATAAGGACTTCCAAGATTAAATTATTAAATCTAATACTGAGGTACAGGGCTGACCCTATATGAATATATTAGTGTGTACAAAAAAGACACTCATTAAGGGATCATGAATACAGAATATTTCTTTTTCTATTTGAACATGTAACTTTTGACAAATATTTTATTTTATAATGGGTTAAGATATTTAGAAAAACTGCAGATAGAGTAGAGCACTATACATGCCCCACTCCTTGATTCCCCTATGACTACCTCTCAATAGATGTTTGTACATTTGTCGGAAATGATAAATCATTATCAATGAACTGTTAACTAAACCCAACAAATTTTATGTATGCCTGTGGCTTTATATAACACCTCGTTTTCCATCATGTATACCATGTAACAACCTCCATTAGCATTTGTCTGATATTTTTCTCATTGATTCACTATGATTTGGAGTTGGAAAAACAAAATGATAGAAGTCAAAATAAAAAGACAGTCAGGACGAACATGCATAAAGATGCTACCATGTGAAGATACAAGAAAAAGATAAAAATGAAGACAGAAGTCTCATAGGAAGTCCATAATGATACCATCTTGATCTTGAACTTCTGGCTTCTATACCTGTGAGAAAATCGATTCATGCTTTTAAGCCACTCAGTCTTTGGTATTTTTATGGAGACTAAACAAGTGAATATGTTATCCTTTATACAGACTTATTTCTAGAATCTGCATAATCCTGAAACAGTTTATAAGAACACACTTCTAAAAGCACAATAATTAGAAATTAACTAGACAATGGGGAAAGGAAGGAAAAGTTGGAGAACAGGAGGGATAAAAGAAATAATGGAGGAAAATGTGGGAAACATGAGAGAAAATGGGGACATTCTCTAGTTTATATACTACCATGTTAGGATACAAAACATGACAGGCAGTGTATTTCTTTGTACCAATATTAATCTTGCAAAATTTAGCTACCCTGCTCAAACAGAACATGAAACACTTGCCTGGGACTTGAGTAACAGTACAAAAAGCTACTGTACAAGGTGCTGGAACATTTCATGGCTTGAACAATAGCTTCATCCATGGTTTAAATTCAAGCTCAAACTTTTGCTCTTTTTATTTAGACTTTTCTTGAAAGGGAAGAAAGGGTCAGAACAGAACCTATCATTGAATTTAGCCAAATAATTTAGGACTCTCAATCTTGCATGTTTCTGTGTGAACTATTGAACAAACAGAAATTAACAGCTGATGTGATCACTTTAAGAACTTGCTGGTATTCTTTCCTGTAGCAATTTCTGTTGTTGGTTTTTCACTAAGTACATGCCCATCAATGTATGAGATTCACTGTCCATACCCCAAGGAAATCAGTAGAACAACAGAATAACATTACAATGTTTGAAAAAGAAATCTCATTTTCCAATGTACTTTTTGGAAGCTAACAACATATCTTTAGAATCTGCAGACACATCATTATAACAGAAATTCATGTGATGTAATGCTTAAATTTAAAATATAAGTTAAAATATTAACACAATTAAATTGAAATTCAGCTATACTTTGTAGATACTACAGAAATCTACAGTTAGCTTTGTCCTTTCATAGTTAAAAAAATCCACTCAAATCATGGATTAAGTTCTGCATATAGTATCAACTAATTTGCTAATAACAAGGAGGCAAGTTGCAACTGAAAGTATTAGAACTCTTTTCTTTTCCTCTTTACTTTCCAGGCAGATTTTTGGACAACCCATGCTCATTTATTCCTTATTGTGTTTAATAGTTTTAACAATACAATTTTCTCAACATATTCTTTTATTATTTACATTTAAGCAACACAGCATGGCACATGGTAAAATGTTTATAATAAAATGATTGTGAAAGACTGAATGCAGGTAATGAACACAACTTGTAAAAGATGATACAAAGCTCACAGTTTTCATAATTCTCCTGCTATGGATGTTTTGGGGTTTGTAGTGAATAAATGCATAAAAATACATTTGATGGTGAAATCATAAAACCCCATCTGAAGCTTTACAGCTTCATAATGGCTATATAGTTCACTGAGAGATTTTGGGCCTGGCTAATTTTGGCATCTGACGTCTTTTTATTTGCACTTTTTATACTGAAGTCTATAAAAATCAAATGATTGTAGTATTGGAACAAATCAACATCTCTTCATACTTTGTTTTAAATCTATAAAGATAGTGTAGATAAATTGTACTTAACCAAAAAAGTTGAAGATTTGCATCATATGAGTAAAAGTAGCCATAGATAAGTATTTAATATGATTATCCATTGAAGAAATTAAGTTTGAAATGTCCATAGGCAACTACTACAATGGGCAATGTAAAAATATTACTTTACCAATTGTTCATGAATATTTAAAGTCATTGAATCAATAACTAGAAAGCAAAATGTTCCAGTTTAAACCTCACTAATCATATTATGAAGCTGGACTGTCTTAATTTACTGGAAACACACACACATACAGACACACAGATCCACTAATAAATTAACATAGAACTATATTTGCAATACATAATATTGAGGATGCTTCAACAATCCTTAAATAAATGAATAGCTTAGAACAAGTACATTGTTGCAACCCCATAGGAAGAACAACAATATCAATTAACCAGACCCCCCAGACCACCAATCAAAGAATGTACATGAGTTGGTCCATTGCTCCTGCTACACACACACACACACACACACACACACACACACACACACACACACACGTAATTTTGACCTGAATGATTCTCAACACAAAATAATATTGAATGCTTGAGTGAAAAAGGAAAGCTAATAATCAAATACTGTATGACATAAACTAGCATTCATATTAAATTCTTATATGTGTGGGGGTTAGGGGATAGTTCAAGCCCCTGTATGCTCTTTGGTTGGTGGTTCAATCTCTGGGAGCCCCAAGAGTCTAGGTTAGTGACTCTGTTGTTCTTCCTGTGGACTTACTATCCTCCTCAGGGACTGCAAGCCTTTTCTAGAATTCCCTAAGAGTCTCCAACCTCCATCCTCTGTTTGACTGTGGGTGTCTGCATCTTTCTGAGTTAGCTGCTGGATGGAGCTTCTCAGCAGATAACATACATCTGTCTGTAAGTATAGCAACATCAATATTGTCAGATTTTAGTGCTTCCTCATGGGATGGGCAGACCCGTTGTGTTTTTAATTTGAGCTTCTGTCTCTTTATTAGTTTAGCTACTACTTCATCCATCTTATCATTTCAGGAATGTAATTGTATTTCCTTGACATTCTATTTCATAATGTCATCTCTGATTTTAGTTATTATGATTCTTCCATTTATTTTGGGTTTGTCTTTTTAAAATATTATTACTTTAAAGTACATCATTACTTTAGTACTGGGATTTCTCCTTGATTGATTGATTGATTGATTGATTGATTATTTTTAACCCACTGACTTAAATTGGTTTTCATAAATGTGGAGTCATCAACTGGGGTAAGTGAAATCTATCAGTGCCACAAATACTAGCATGCTTTGTTTCTATTTCTATTGGAATATGAAAATGAAAATCCTTTCTGACTTCTCCAAGGACCAACTGGCTGTTCAACATTTAAGTGGTTGTATAGTTTCCCCTGCTAATTATTCCTAACTTCATTCCATTTGTGTGTGATAAAATCTAAACAATTATTCTTACTTTCCTTGTTAAGTCTTGATTTACCTTCTAATATGTGGTGTAGTTGGAAAATTTTTCCTAAACATCTAAGAATAATGTGTACTCTATGGATATAAAATTTGTAAAGCCCATTTTATAAATCGTGTATTTGAACACTGATGCTTCTTTGTGAAGTATTTTGCTAACTTCTATTATACTCTGGGCATTTAAATGTCTTTATTTCCAAAAATCTTCCATGAACTTGAATATACCATAACTCAGTAGATATTTACTGAAAAATCTTATACTTCCTTTCTGGATAGTTCCATTTTTCAATATACAGTAAACTTTTATCATGTGTGTGTGTGTGTGTGTGTGTGTGTGTGTATGTGTATGTGTGCACGCACACATACACATAAAAATTAATTTAAAGTCCACATTGTAAGTTAATCTAACATTCTTTTAAATTTCATTGGCTGTAAATATTATTTTGCATCCTTCACTACCCATCAATATTTCTATTGGCTGCTGAAAACAGCTGAAAGTTTAAAACTATCTTTATTACATGACACAGACCATGTTGTACACTCAGAATGATTAGTGAACAGTATGGAATAGTGACAGCTTCTTTTTGCTGTGGACAGCAGTCAATACAGAAGATCTCGGTTTGTCCAAGTATAGATAGAAAATGTCTGTGGAATACTGAGCCCTAAATGGAACATTCTTTTGGCCTCAAAAGTCACTAAAGAGGGAGCAATATGATTGGAAGAGTCATGGAGGAGTGCTGTGAAGTTCTGTCCTCTGGCCATGACATACCATTACACATATGATCTCACAGCAGCTATGGCTACCTGCATAGGGCTCACACAAGATCAAGCCCATCAATATTCCAGCATGGTAAGAAGAGTAGCTCATGAAGTCCTACCCTCAGCATAGGAATTACTGGTAGTTTATGGCTCCTGGAGAAAGGAAACCTGTTCTCTTTGAAGAGACTGGATCCTAATAAGTTGACCAGTGTATGGCTTTCTACCCATGAACAACTGAGTATCACTAAGTTTTGATTCAGTAGATGATTAAAGAAAGGATAAATATGATATTAGCCAGAAAATACATTATAACCCTGTTACAATCCACAGATGCACAGAAGCTAAGTAACAAGGAGGGGCTAATGCTTGAATCTTATTCTGAAGGGGAAATAAAATAGACATCAGACATGAGTAGAGGGATGGAACTGGGTAGGAGAAGGAGTGGGGAGGAGACCTAGGGTGGGGATCAGGAGGGGAGAGAGATGGATTCCTAGATGGAGCAGTCACTGGGTGGCCTTTCCTTCACTCTCTACTCCACACTTTGTTTCTTAATCTCCTTCCATGGGTATTTTGTTCCCCTTTCTAAGAAGGACTGAAGTATCCACATTTTGGTCATCCTTCTTGAGCTTCATTTGGACTGTGAATTGTATCATGGATATTCCGAGCTTCTTAGCTAATATCCACTTTTCAGTGAGTGCATGCCATATGTGTTCTTTGTGATTGGGTTACCTCACTCAGGATGATATTCTCTAATTCCATCCATTTGCCTAAGAATTTCATGTAGTCATTGTTTTTAATAGCTGAGTATACTCCATTGTGTAGATGTACCACATTTTCTGTATCTATTCCTCTGCTGAGGGACATCTGGATTCTATCCAGCTTCTGGCTGTTATTAATAAGGTTGCTATGAACATAGTGTACTGATTACATGTTGGAGCATCTTTTGGGTATATGCCCAGGAGTGGTATAGCTGGGTCCTCTGGTAGTAGTACTATGTCCAATTTCTGGAGGAACCGCCACACTGACTTCCAGAGTGGTTGTACCAGCTTGCAATACCACCCACAATGGAGGAATGTTCCTCTTCACATCCTGGCCAGCATGTATTGTCATGTGAGTTTTTGATATTAGCCATTCCAACTGGTGTGAGGTGGAATCTCAGGGTTGTTTTGATTTGCATTTCCCTGACAACTAAGGATATTAAATATTTCTTTTTTATTAGATATTTTCTTTATTTGCATGTCATATGATATCTCCTTTCCCGGTTTCCCCTCCGGAAAAAAATAAAAATAAAATAAAATAAAATAAACCCTATTCCCTCACTCCTCCCTCTGTTCACCAACCCACCCTTTCCCACTTCCTGGTCCTGGCATTCCCCTACACTGGGGCATAAAACCTTCACAGGACCAAGGGCCTCTCCTACCATTGATGATTGACTTTGCAATCCTCTGCTATACATATGCTGCTGGAGCCATTAGTTCCACCATGTGTACTCTTTGGTTGGTGGTTTAGTCCCTGGGAGCTCTGAGGGTACTTCTTAGTTCATATTGTTGTTCTTCCTAAGGGGCTGCAAACCCCTTCACCTCCTTGGGTCCTTTCTCTATCTCCTTTATTGGAGACCCTGTGCTCAGTCCAATAGATGGCTGTGAGCTTCTACTTCTGTATTAGTCGGACATTGTCAGAGCCTCTCAGGAGACAGCTATATCAGGCTCCTGTCAGCCAGCATTTGTTGGCATCAACAATAGTGTCTGGATTTGATGATCGAATATGGGAAGGATTCCCAGGTGCAGCAGTCACTGGATTGTCCTTCCTTTGGTCTCTGCTCCATAGTTTGTTCTGCAACTCCTTCCATGGGTATTTTGTTCCACCTTGTAAGAAGAAATAAAGTATCCTCACTTTGGTCTTCCTTCTTGAGTTTATTGTGGTTTACTTCCCTGTATTATTTCCTTCCCCCTTATAAATGTGATTGAAGCCTCCTCACTTGGGTATTTCTGCTTGTTACACTTTTTACTGTCTGTAGGTTGTATCTAATTATTCTGTATTTTTTAGCTAGTACAGTGAGTACATACCATGCACAATTTTCTAGAACTGGGTGATTTTACTCAGGATAATATTTTCTAGTTCCATCTATTCCCTGCAAAATTCATTATGTCCTCATTTTTAATAGCTGTAAATGAACCACATTTTCTGTATCCATTCTTTAGCTGAGGGACATCTAGGTTGTTTCCAGCTTCTGGCTATTACAAATAAGTCTAATATGAACATGGTGGGTTATGTGTCCTTGTGATATGGGGGTGCATCTTTTGGATATATGTCCAAGAGTGCTATATCTGGGTCTTCAGGTAGAAATATTTACAATTTTCTGAGGAACTGCCAGATTGATTTCCAGAGTGGTTGTACCGGCTTGCAATACCACCTGCAAAGGAGGAATGTTCCTCTTTCTCCACATCCTGGCCAGCATGTACTATCACCTGAGTTTTTTATCTTAACCATTCTGATTGGTGTGAGGTGAAATCTCAGAATTGTTTTGATTTGCTAGGAATATGTAACTTTTCTCCTAAAAATTAATTTGCTTTTTTACAAATTGCATTCTCTGATTTTCTTATCAGCCTGCTTTAAGGATATCCATGTGTTCAATATGCTTGCTCAAAGCTTGGCCCACACCAAATGGTTGTTTAATCTAAATATCTGAGCAGCAAACTGAGCGGATCCTTCTGGAGAAAGTATAGTTGAATAGCCAAGACCACTGGGCAGTCGAAGAGATGATCACATATCCTTAGCACCCCAGTCTGGTGTGATTGGGGGACAGCTGATAACAGGGTAAAGCAGTGTTACCAGACATCACTGGGCCCAGACCATTGCTTCTGCCTGCCACTGCGACAAATACAGTGGGTATACCGTCTCCTTCATATTCTGCTTTAATCCTCAAAGTTTCATCTGGTCCTTTATGTGCAGATGTTAGTCTAAGTTCACATGGGATCCCAAAATTTCCACAAGCCTTCTTAATTTTTTCACAGTGACCAAGGTCAGAGGTTGAACCCATCAACACTACCACCCTGCACTGACTGTCTGACTTGAGAAGCAACTCCACTCAGTCTGCAACCCACTCAAAGTTTTTCTTTACCATCTGGAGCCCTTCCTGAGTTACTTCTTTGAGATCACGGTAACACTGTCTTTCTGCTGGCTCCTATCTTCCAATGGCCACAGTCTCCAGGAATCATTATCGATGACATCAGCAAGAACAATCTCTTTGGTGGTTACATCAACACCAAACTCAATCTTCATATCAACCAGCGATGAGTTGCTCCTCAGACCACTGTGGATCATTATTGGCATCGTCCTTGAGGAACATCTCCACTTTTGGTGGATAAAACTTAGACCCTTCCTTTACTCCAGGGTTCCTTTTTGAAAAATGATCCAGTTGCTATTCTTTGGCATTCCCACTCAATTGGAATCATTTCACATTGGGGTGCAATGAAAGCAGTCTCCCCAAATTTCTTGGTGAAAGCAGTTTTTATACCAGCTTCCTGTAACAACTGAAATATGCAGCTGGTGATCTTATTGGAGACTGCGGCTTTGCCGTCCAGGTGGTTCTTTCTAGCTGCATTCCCTGCTGTAATCTGGTCCTTGGCCTGCAGGAGGACTCTGCCTGGACTATCTATCAGTTCATAGACTTCTCTTGTTTTACCCTCATAGAGTTTCTTCCCGATGTTCAGGACTTTGGCTGTTGCCATTATCCTTGGTGAGCGAGAGGAGCAGACCTAAATCAATCTTTGGAAAAACATAACAAAACAAAACAAAAAAACCAGATGCACTGAATCTAATAGAAGAAAAACTGGGAAAAAGCCTAAAACTCATTAGCATAGGGAAAATTTCCTAAACAGAACTCCAATAGCTTAGGCTCTAAGATTAAGAATTGATAAATGGGACCTCATGAAATTTAAGAGCTTTTATAAGGCAAAGGACATAGTCAATAGGACAAATTGGCAACCTACAGATGGGGAAAAAATATTCACTAACCCTACATCTGATAGAGACTCATATTCAAAATATGTAAAGAACTCGAGAAGCTAACCTCCAGCAAACCAAACAGCCCAATCAAAAATGTGGTATAGAACTAAGCAGAGAATTCACAACAAAGGAATCTTTTCTTTTTTATTAGATATTTTCTTTATTTACATGTAAATTTTTCCTTTCCCAGGTTCCCCTCCAAAAAACAAACAAACAAACAAATACAACAAGAACAGACCCCTTTTGCCTCCCCCTCCCCATGCCTGCCACCCCACCCTCTCCCACTTATTAGCCCTGGCATTCCCCTACACTGAGGCACAAAATCTTCACAAGGCCGAGGTCCTTCCCTCCTATTGATGATCGGATTTTCAATCCTCTACTATACACATGCTGCCAGAACATTCAGTCCCACCCTGTATAGTCCTTGATTGGTGGTTGGGTCCCTGGGAGATCTGAGGGTACTAGTTAGTAATTATTGGAGAGTATCATCCTGAGTGAGGTAACCCAATTACAAAAGAATACACATGGTATGCATTCTCTGATAAGTGGTTATTAGCCCAGAAGTTTGGAATACAGGAAGAACGACACACAAACCACAAGAAACCTAAGAAGAAGGAAGACCACAAGGTGGACATTTCATTTCTTCTTAAAAAGGGGAAACAACAAAGGAATCTTGAATGGCAGAGAAGCACTTAAAGGAGTAAAAGAGCTGAAGGGTTTTGCACCCCATAAGAAGAACAACAATATCAACCAACGACTCCCCAGACCTCCCAGGGACTAAACCACCGACCAAAGAGTACACATGGAGGGACCCATGGCTCCAGCTTTATATGTAGCAGAGGATGGCCTTGTTGGACATCAGTGGGAGGGGCGGACCTTGGTCCTGTGAAGGCTTGATGCCCCAGTGTAGAGGAATGCTAGGGCAATGGGGTAGGAGTAGGTATGTGGATGGGGGAGCACCGTCATAGAAGCACTGAGGAGGGGTGGGATAGCGGGTTTGCAGAGTGGGAAATAAAGAAGGGGGATAGCAATTGAAATGTAAGTAAATATCTAATAAAAGAAAAGAAAAAAATATGTCCAAAGTCCTTAGTGATCAGGTAAATACAAATCAAAATAATCCTGAGATTCCAATCAGAATGGCTAAGATCAAAAACTCAGGTGACAGCAGATGCTGGCGAAGTTGTGGAGAAATAGGAACACTCCTTCATTGCTGGTGGGATTGCAAACTGATACAACCACTCTGGAAATCAGTCTGGAGGTTTCTCAGATAATTGTAAATTATCTGAAGACTCAGCTATACCACTTTTGGGCATATACCCAAAAGATGCTCTACCATATCACAGGGAAATGTTCTCTACTATGTTCACAGAGGCCTTATTTGTGATAGCCAGAAGCTGGAAACAACCCAGATGTCCCACAGTGGAAGATTAGATATAAAAAATGTGGTTCATTTACAAAATGAAATACTATTCAACTATTAAGAAGGAGGACATCAGCTGGGCAGTGGTGGCACACACCTTTACTCCCAGCACTTGGGAGGCAGATGCAGGCAGATTTCTGAGTTCAAGGCCACCCTGGTCTACAGAGTGAGTTCCAGAACAGCCAGGGCTACACAGAGCAACCCTGTCTCGAAAAACCAACCAACCAAACAAACAAACAAACAAAACAATGAATTCATGAAATTCTTAGGCAAATGTATGAAAGTAGAAAATATCATCCTGAGTGAGATAACTCAGATCCAAAAGGACATACATGGTAATAAGTGTATGTTAGCCCAAATGCATTGAATACACAGTATATATTCCACAGAACTCAAGAAGGTGAACATTTCTTTACATGCTTCTTGGCCACTCAAGATTCTTCAGTTGTGAATTTTCTGTTTGGCTCTGTACCCCATTTTTTAATTGTGTTATTTGTTTTTGTGGAGAGTAACTTTTTGAGTTCTTTATATAATTTGGATATTAGCCCTCTGTCAGATAAAGGGTTAGCAAAGTTTTTTTTTCTCCAATCTGTACATTGTAGTGGCTTTCTGTCGTTTTAATGTTATTCAATTCTATCCTTAGTCTGTGGTGATCTGATAAAAATGTGTGGGATTATTTTAATCTTCTTATATTTATTAAGGCTTCTTTTATGTCTGATTATTTGGTTAGTTTTGGAAAAAGTTACATGAGGTGCTTAGAAGAAGTTGTTTTCTTTTGTTTTAGGGTGAAATATTCTATAGATATCTGCTAAATCTATTTGGTTCATAATTCCTGTTAGTTTCACTGTGTCTCTGTTTAGTTTCTGTTTCAATGACCTGTCCACTGACAATATGGTGTTGAAGTCTCCCACTATTATTGTGTGAGGTGCAATGTGTGCTTTGAGCCTTAGTAAAGTTTCTTTTATGAATGTGATGCCCTTACATTTGGGCCATAGATGTTCAGAATTGAGATTTCCTCTTGGTGGAATTTTCCTTTGATGAATATGAAGTATCCTTCTATATCTCATTTGATAACTTTTGGTTGAAAGTCTATTTTATTGGATATTAGAATGGCAATCCCACCCTTTTTCTAGTAACCATTTGTTTAGAAAAATTTTCCAGCCTTTTACTCTGAGGGAGTGTCTGTCTTTGTCACTGAGGTTTCTTTCTTATATGCAGCAAAATGCTGGATCCTGTTTATGTATCCAGTCTCTTAGCCTGTGTCTTTTTATTAGGGAATTGAGTTCATTGATGTTGAGAGATATTAAAGACAGATGATTGTTACTTCCAGTTATTTTTGCTGCTGGAGGTGGTATTATGTGTGTATGATTCTCTTGTTTTGGGTTTGTTGTGAAATTTTTGATTTCTTGAGTTTTATTGGATGTAGCTACCCTTCGTTGTATTGAAGATTTTGTTCTAGTATTCTCTGTAGGGCTGCTTTAGTGGAAAGATATTGTGTAAATTTTGTTTTGTCATGGAATACCTTGGTTTCTCCATCTATGGTGATTGAGAGTTTTGCTGGGTATAGTAGCCTGGGCTGGCATTTGTGTTCTCTTAAGGTCTAGATGACATCTGGGCTTTTAGAGTCTCTCTGGAGAAGTCTGGTGTAATTCTGATAGATCTGCCTTCATGTGTTACTTGGCCTTTCTTTGTTACAGCTTTTAATATTCTTTCTTTGTTCTGTGCATTTAGTGCTTTGCCTATTGTGTGATGAGAGGATTTTCTTTTCTGGTCCAATTTATTTAGTGTTCTGTAGGCTTCTTGTACATTTATGACAATCTCTTTCTTTAGATTAGAGAACTTTTATGATTTGGTTGAAGATGCTTTCTGGCCCTATGAGCTAGGATTCTTTACCCTTTTCTACTCCTATTACTCTTAGGTTTGATCTCTTCATTGTGCCTTGAATTACCTGGACATTTTGGGTTAGGAACTTTTTACACTTTGTATTTTCTTTGACAGATGTGTCAATGTTTTCTATAGTACCTTCTATGCCTGTGATTCACTCTTCTATCTCTTGTATTTTGTTGGTGACGCTTGCATCTGTGACTCCTGACGTCTTTCCTAAGTTATTCATCACTAGGGTTGCCTCTCTTTTGTTTTCTTTATTGTTTCTATTTCCAGTTTTAGTTCATGGACCATTTTATTCATTTTTCTTCACCTTCTTGATTGCATTTTCCTCTATCTCTTTAAGACATTTATTTGTTTTCTCTTTAAGGGCTTCTATCTGTTTACTTGTGTTCTCCTGTATTTCTTTAAGGGAAATATTTACGTCTTCCTTAATGTCCTCTATCATCTTCATAAGATGGGACTTTAGTTTGGAATTTTGCTTTTCAGGTGTGTTAGTGTATCCAGGACTTGCTTTGGTTGGAAAACTGGGTTCTTGTGGTATTAGATTGCATTGGTTTCTGTTGCTTATGATTCTGAGCTTGCCTTTGGTCACTAGTTATCTTGGGTGTTAACTGCCCTTGATGTGTCTGACTAGAGTGGGCCTCCTTGGAGGCAGGAAGTACTGTCTCTGGTAAGGTTGGCCCCTCTTGTGTCTCTAGTTAGAGCAGGCCTCCTATTTCCTTGGTTACTTTGGACCTCCTTGGAGGCAGGCAGGCTGTGTCCCTGGTTACTTTAGGTTTCCTGCGAGTCAGAACGGCTGTGAGGTTTGGGAAGATATTGGGCCCTCTGATCTGTCCTGGGTGAAGAAATGGACCAGAAGGAAGGTAGACCTCAGTAGGCCAGTGGGCCCCATGTCAGCTTGGCTCTGTGTCTTTGGTTAATGTGGACCTCTTAGGAAGTAAGCAGGTTGTGGCATGTGGATGGGTATCTGGCTGCTGCTCTGCCACATGTCTTTGATTACTGTGGACCTCCTAGAAGGCAGGCAGGCTGATGGTGTGGGTGGGTATCTGGCAGCTGATCTGCCCCCTCCCAAAAGTAAGTAGAGGGGATGGGTCCTGAGTCAGAGACACCCTGTAGTTGTCCAAGCTGTCATGGGTATTTGGGATATAAAAGCTATGGAAGAAAAAATAAAGTGTGGGGTTAGAACATGGTTCCTGCCATCAACTATGTGTATGTATGCTTATATGTAAAGTATGCATGAGAGTATGGTGGGACTTTGTTCCTTCCACCCTCCAAGTATGTGTGTATATATGTATATGTATGAAATGCTTGGAGCTGGCTTGCTTGAGCTTTGTTCCATCCATTCTATGTGTGAATGTGTCTGTGTTTGTTTATATGTATGTATTTGTATGTATGAAGTTATTGGACTCAGCTTTTTGTTTCACTCACTCAGTATGTGCATGTGTGTGCCTGTGCATGTGTGATAGATGGTTCAGCAGCAAGAAAAGCATTAGCCTCTAAGTATGATGACAAAGGTTTGATCACTGGAACCCACATAATAAAAATGACTCCTGTAGGCCTGGAGGAGGTGGCACATACCTTTAATCCCAACACTTGAGAGACAGAGGAAGGTAGATTTCTGAGTTCAAGGGCAGCATTGTCTACAAAGTGAGTTCCAGGACAGCCAGGCCAGGGCTATACAGAGAAACCCTGTCTCAAAAAAAAAAAAAAAACAAACAAACAAAACAAACAAAAAAAACAAAAAACAAAACAAAAAAAACACGTACAAAAAACAAAACAAAAGACTTCTGTAAGTTGTTCTCTCACCTTCATATATAGACCACGATTTGTGTATGTACATGTGTGTGCATGCACATAGTTTGCAAACACACAAAAATACATACAGCTTTTATTATTTGTTTTATTTTTTAAAGTTATAGTTATAGTGTAATCATTACTTCCCCCTCCCATTTTCTTCCTACAAACACCTATATACCTTCTCTCCTGGCTTTCTTTCAATTTCAACACACACTTACACACATACATACACACACACACACATACACACAAACACACATACATATGTGGTACCTATGTGTCTGTGTGTATAAGCATACCTTTTTTTAAAAAAAAAAAGAAGACAAAACTGAAAACTGGGGTGAAAAGGAGGGAGCAGAACAAGGAAAGGGGGGGGAGATATGGTATTATATCATAATAAAAATTAGTTCTTTCTATAGAAAATGATATTTAATTTGGGGTACATAATTTATTTCTTCTCAAAGTATCAGCAGCTAGACTTCTACAATGTTTCAGGTTTTGAAAATACTAATCTAAAGAACTTTCTATTGAAATTAAGCTTTGGAATTGTTTTTATCACAACCAATTTTAGCCCAGTCCTTGAAATTTAACAAAATGTATTATAAGACATTTGGTTCAAATATACTTAAATGAAAGAGAATTTGGCTCTACCAGCCCTAAGTAACTGACAGTTGTCTTCCTGGAACTAACTTTCAAGGAATTTTCATCCATTTGTGTCAGAAAATCCATGCACTTCATTGTGTGGCTTGTACAGTGTATTCACCTGCACTGGGATAAACACCTGAACTCTGACCATTTCTATCCCAGGGAAGACTTCCTCCTGGTACACTCTGATCCTAAGGGATATTTGTGATTTATTTCCTGTTCTAGCTTAAACTTTAAGCTCTGTGATACACTGAGTCATATTTGCTCATCAACTCACATTATTGCAAGGAAGATTTCCTCTGAACGTCTTACCTTGCCCATCACTCCCACAGCCTCATGTAACCCACCCTGCAGTGTCACTTAAATTACACAGTGTTGACAGAACTGAAATCCTCCAATGCTCTAAATGACCTCAGATAATATGTAGCTGTACTGAATCAGAAAACTGCTATTCCTAATACTTTCTCTTGCATGTCCTTCTTTTTTTCTATTTAATTATTTATTTATTTATTTATTTATTTTACACTCCACATTTAGAGCCTTTTATATCCTCTTCTTGATGTGTAGCTGCTGATAAATTCCAAATCACTGTGGGCAGCTGGCAGATCTTTGCTGTCACTGACGATAATATCTGTGGGGAGGAGCTGTTAAAGAGCTGATGTCCAATGAATGACTGTGAAAAATAATGAAATGACAAGAAACCTGGATATGGGGCTTAATTTATCA
>JADRCD010146993.1:0-18516 GCA_019843815.1 Montemys delectorum | reverse complement strand
GAGAGAGAGAGAGAGAGAGAGAGAGAGAGAGAGAGAGAGAAATTAAGGACAAGAAATCACTCTGGCCATTTTTCATAGTAATTATGATGCTCTAAGAAGTCCTTGTACAGAGAATCCAGATTCATCAAATGATTAGCATCACGCCTAGCTCTCATACTAGGGAAAAATATTAAGCAATTGCTTTTACTGGATGCATCTTTATATCTTTTCTACAAAAAGGACCTTCCAAACAGTTCTTAGTATAGCTGAAGGAATGATCTCTTACTATAAATACCTATTTCCCTATAGATAGCTGTGTTAATTGTTGTTTATTTGTTTGTTTGTTTTTGAACTCTGAAATCACATTGCATGGATGACACCTAAGATCTCACAGTATAAAATCCACAATAACCACCAAGACCGCTATTTACTCAGATAAAGAATGTATGAGAAAACAAATGATCATGGTGCTAACTCCTGTTGAAACATTCTGTATATCACTCTTGAATCTTGCTTTTATCTGGACTGTACTCTTACTATCAACTTGCATCAATTCAATTTATGAAATTCTAAACACTGTTTTCCTTTTAATGCCATTGTGCTGGATGCTGTTACTGTCGTCTCTCAACTGTACCTCTGCATTAGTCTCTTCAGTAGAGTCAGTAGAGCCCTTCCTTCCACTGAGTCAGTATGTTAAACTGGTCCATAAACTCTGGATCAACGGTCCTCCAATAAGCATATATTGTTCTTGTATAGCTACAATGGCATGTTAGAGGAAATTCATTGACAGCATAGAAGATAGTCAGGGGCTTGCAGTCCTGAAGCTTGGATTTAGGGAATGAGGCTCTGCCTGGTGAGGACAGTATCAAGAGATAGCTGTGGACAGTAGTGGTGTCAGGGATGATCTAATGCATATGAACAGACCACACATCTGGAAAAGTTCAATGTTCAATAGGTTTCCTAAGTAGATTTCAAGTTATAAGGAACAATAATAGGTGTTGAGGTTGAACCATAAAAGATGTATAGTTGAGCCACGTGGTGGTGGTGGCACACACCTTTAATTCCAGCACTCAGGAGGCAGAGGAAGGTGGATTTCTGAGTTCCTGGTCTACAGAGTGAGTTCCAGGACAGCCAGGGGTACACAGAGAAACACTGTTTTCAAGAAAAACAAAACAAAACAAAACAAAAACAAAAAAGATGTATAGTTGAAAAAATAGACAATAAATGAGTTATGGAAGAAAAATGCAGGGTAGGAGGGCTAGATGACCATGAGAAGGAAGAATAGTGACTGATAAGTATTAGTGGCATGATTATCAAGCAGCCAACTCCCATAGGTGGGCAAGAATATTGACTTCTGGGGTACTCTCCTCTGGACCTGCTATTAGGCACACATCACACCCAGACACAAATTTCCAACACACAGAGATTCTCTACTAAGCAAGGTAAAAAGACAAGGTAGCTGAATCTGAATCGGGCAGAGACAACAGCTAACAGCTTTGCAGGTGTAGCTTTAACAGAAATAAGGGAAGTACTTGGTAGAATAAACTAAGATGAGTTCGTAAGTCCCCAATCATGAATTAAGGTAGTTGGACATGTTAATTAGTACAGTCGGATGGGAATTTTTGATGGCTGGATCTTGATGATCAGACTCATGAAAGAGTCATCATAAGGAAATGGTCAAACAAGAGATTAGATCTTTGTGACTAATAGAAATGATAGTCTTAGGAATGTGATTTAACATTTTAGCAAGGGTCAAGGAAGAAGAAGGGGCAGGGTTTGCTGGCTCCATTTTGCCTTACTTGGGCCTGTCAGAGATCCTCATGGATTTTGGCAGTTTCCATTTCCCATGTAGCTTGACAACAGTGAGAAGCAGTGCCATGTACTTGAGAGTGACAGGAGGTGGTACTGTTCAGTGCTGCAGGCCTGGGGTACTGAGACCTTATTCCTACAAGTGTCACAGACATTGGATAGCCCTAGGAAGTCAGGATTCTTCAGTTATTGTTTGCAGCTGGTGGTATAGCGCCGAGGCTAGAAAGGTATGACTTGAGATTGCTTAGCAATTGGCAGCAGCCATTGCCATTACCCTCATGTGAGCCAAGGAGGCCATGATTTATTAGACATTCACATCAGCCATGGTGACAGCGCTCAGTCTAGGGTCTGAGGCCAGTGGCCTTAAGAACTTAACAGTTGCTGGGCAGTGGTGGCACTCGCCTTTAATCCCAGTACTTGGGAGGCAGAGGCAGGCGGATTTCTGAGTTCAAGGCCAGCCTGGTCTACAGAGTGAGTTCCAGGGCAGCCAGGGCTACACAGAGAAACCCTGTCTGGAAAAAAAAAAAAGAAAAAAAAAAGAACTTGACAGTTTTATGGGATCTGTCCATTGACTAGGTCTGTTGCTACTTATAATCTTGGAGCTTCTGTCAGCCTTTCTCCTTCTGCTACTGCTCCTCCTGAAGCTGTCCTGCTTCCTGCCCTAGATCCTTTTATTGTTCAGCTGCTGCCTCTTGAGCTGTCACATAGCCTGTTGTTTCCTTGCACCTCCTGCAGTTCAGCCTGTCAACTATTGCCAGCATTGTTTTTCTTGTGTTCTTGTGTTCTTGTGGTTTTTTTCTCCTGCTTTTTCTCTGTACCCTCTCAGGCCATACTACTGAAATCAGGCTGGAAAAGAATTCTCAGCACAGGGACATTAAAGGAGGAGTTAGGGCAAGGACTGAGAGTTGAAGGGGTTTGCAACCTCATAGGAAGAACAACGATATCAGCCAACCAGAACCCCAGAGTTCCCAGGGACTAAACCACCAACCAAAGAGTACACATGGAGGGACCTATGGCTCCAGCTGCATATGTAGCAGAGGATGGCCTTGTTGGTCATCAATGGGAGGGGGGCCTTGGTCCTGTGAAGGCTAGATGCCCCAGTGTAGGGGAATGCTAGGGTGGTGAGAGGGGACTGGGTGGGTTGGTGGGGAAGCACCCTCATAGAAGCAAGGGGACTGGGGAGGGGATAGGGGGATTGTGGAAGGGAAATTAGGAAGTGGGATAACACTTGAAATGTAAATAAATAAAATAACAACAACAACAGCAACAACAACAACAAGAACAAAAGAATACTCAGAGAAAGGAAAGACCTTATGCTTCAGCACCAGGCAGGTAGCATAGGAGATTGTTACTCAGACAACTACTTAGTAAGCCCATGCATCCTGTGGATATAGAGCACACAGAGGTATTTGGACTTAATATATTAGGGATAATTACATCCTTGCCTTTCAGCAGTGTTTACAATCATTGAAGTTGTGTTTAGGACTAATCATGAATTTGCCCCTTATCACGGATCACATAGTCTCTTTGCTAGGCTACCAGGGCTAATGGAAATGACTGTAGTGTGGCGCAGAGTTTATTGAGGCTTGTGACAGATGAAAGTCTGGCACACACTGTTTTAGGCAGCACTCAGAGAGGCTGTAAGTTTCTAAGTGAAATCAGCAGAAATTGTTAAGTCATTTTCTTTCTTTGTTTTTATTAGATATTTTCTTTATTTACATTTCAAATGATATCCCCTTTCCCAGTTTCCCCTCAAAAAAAAAAAAAAAACCCAAAAAACAAAAAAACAAAACAAAACAAAAAAAAAACCAAAACCCTGTTCCTTCTTCCCCTCCTCCTCCTGCTCACTACTCCACCCTCTCCTGCTTACTGGCCCTGACATTCCCCTACACTGGGGCATAGAACCTTTACAGGACCAAGAGCCTCTCCTCCCATTGATGATCGACTAGGCCATCCTCTGCTATACATATGCTGCTGGAGCAGTGTGTCCCACCATGTGTACTCTTTGGTTGGTGGTTTAGTCCCTGAGAGCTCTGAGGGTACTGGTTAGTTCATATTGTTGTTCCTTCTAAGGGGCTGTAAACCCTTAAGCTCCTTCGATCCTTTCTCTAGCTCATTCATTGGGGACCCTGTGCTCAGTCTAATGGATGGCTGTGAGCCTCTATTTCTGTATTAGTCAGGCACTGTCAGAGCCTCTCAGGAGACAGCTATATCAGGCTTCTGTCAGCCAGCACTTGCTGCATCCACAATAGTGTCTGGGTTTACTGATTCAATATGGGAAGGATTCCCAGGTGCAGCATCTCTGGATTGTCTTTCCTTCCGTCTCTGCTCCATACTTTGTCTCTGCAACTCCTTCCATGGGTATTTTGTTCCACCTTCTAAGAAGGATTGAAGTATCCACATATTGGTCTTCCTTCTTCTTGAGTTTCTTGTGGTTTATGGATTGTTTCTTGGGTATTCTGAGCTTCTGGACTAATATCCACTTATCAGTGAGTGCATTCCATGTGTGTTCTTTTGTGATTGGGTTACCTCAGTCCCTATGATATTTTCCAGATCCATTCATTTCCCTAAGAATTTCATAAAGTCATTGTTTTTAATAGCTAAATAGTACTCCATTGTGTAGATGTACCACATTTTCTGTATCCATTCTTCTGTTGAGGGACATCTGGGTTGTTTCCAGCTTCTGGCTATTATAAATAAGGCTTCTATGAACATAGTGGAGCATATGTCCTTATTACATGTTGGAGAATTGGAGTGGCACATTCGGGTAGGATTTGCTGAAGGAGGAAGAGGCAGGAGGATCCCGAGTTCGAGGCCAGCCTGGACTACACATTTAAAAAGTCATTTTCTCAAGGCGTGAAGTGGTGAAGTGGTGAAGATGGCTAGTGCTAGCTGGGTGGTGGTGGCGCATGCCTTTAATCCCAGCACTTGGGAGGCAGAGGAAGGCATATTTCTTAGTTCAAAGCCAGTCTGGTCTACAAAGTAAGTACCTGGACAGCCAGAGATACACAGAGAAACCCTATCTTGAAAAAAAAAAAAAAAAACAGAACAAAAAACAAAACAAAACAAAAAACCCAATAACAACAACAACAAAAACCCAATAACAAAAGTAAAAAACCAAAACAACAACAACAACAACAAAAAATGGCTAGTGCTGGTTTAAGAGTGGTCAAACTCCTTCAGCCCTTCCCCTAACTCTTTCATTGGGGTCCCCAGGCTCAGAATGCTAGAGAGGTGAGACAGGAGTGGGAGGATGGGAGAAGGCACCCTCTTAGAGGGAAAGTGGAGGGGGATGGGGTGGGGGGGTTATGGAAGGGAGACTAGGAAGGGGTAACATTTGAATGGAAACAAATAAAATAATTAATTAAAAAAGGAGTGGTCCAGCTAATTGTTTGGTATACAGTCTCTTTGTTCAGAAATGGAAAGAATCAAGAGAAAATGTTTACTTATGAGAGGGTTACATTTCACTATCCCACAATATCATTGCTTCCTTACAAGAAAATTAACAAGAATGCTTGTAGATATAATTTTTCAAATTAAAAGAAAATATAAAATATATTTTTATAATATATTTCCTTGTCCAAGGTATTTCCTCTTCTGCACTCATCTAATTTCATGTCCTTTCTCTCTTTCAAAACATTAAATAATAGAAAGAAAGAATGCCAACCAAAAACTTAACAAACAACAAAACCCATGGAAACCATGGAATCCATTTTATGTTATCCATCTGCTGCTGAGTATGAGTTCTGTTTTGTAAGAGCAAGCCTCCAAATGGATTTGATGTTGAAAACATCAATAAAAGTAAACAACAAAAACAGCATTATGAATATGCAGAGTAAACATGAATACATCTTAATCCTGCTTAACAAATTCCCAGAGCTTTGGGGGACAGAGGCGCCTCTCTTCTGTCTCCATCTGAACTGTAGACACTGCCAAATTATCACGGAAGACTTATTTGTATTTTCAAATAAGATATATATCATTTTCCTTTGTTTGTCACAGGTGCTAGATAGTATGAATCTATTGGTGCCTCTCCATGCAAGACAAAGTCATGGCCTAGGGAATGTGGTATACATTCAGGACAAAAAGAAAGACGTCAAATATTGTCTCTTCTTACTATTGAGTGTAAGTTCTCAGCCAACAACATAACTTCTCACTTTCACTACAAATTGATGAATAGATTTTATTATTTAACATGGTTCTCAGCCTTAGATGGTCTAAATTCTAACAGATGGAATCAGTTGTGCAAATGAATAGTCACTATGTAGTAACTATCCAAAGGCATGGTTGTATAAAGTGACACCACACAGGTGAAAGTAGAGATGGTCATATTTTGATCCAGACCAAGAGTAAGGCACATCTCTCTCATATTTGTAAAGGGAAGTAAGGTTTAGGAAAGAGGAGAGGAGAGTCATCTAGTGAAAGGAAATGTCACAAGTAAATGTTCACAAGACTTATATTATTGTGTATAATTTTATTACTATATATATATATATATATATATATATATATATATATATGTCATCTGAGCATGAAGGTCTAGAAGGAGATAAAACATGAGAAAGGAAAGCTGAGGGACAATTCTGAAGGCTTATCCGATCTCAGTGTAAGGGTTTTGAACATTATCCTGAAAGCAATGTTTCTCCTGACATTTCTTTAATTCACACTGTCAACTGATACAGTCAAGTTGGTGTTGAAAGTAATTCACTGGTGGTAACACAGAGATTATTTTCTAACAGAGTGAATAGAGTCTGACATTCTGAAAGTGGACTAGACAAGTACTATCTTGCAATGTATTTGCAAATGTTGTTCACAGTTAACAAGAACCATCATGTTTGGCAGAAACAAGATGGAAGAGAAAAGCACACAGAGATTTGAGTAGCTGTGAGAGCTAACGGTAAAGCATACTATATGAATAGCTGCTAATACACAACATCTCCATTCTAAAATCCAAGCATGTGAGATGCAATGTTATATGGTGGATAGTGCTTGATAAAAATAGCCACAATCATCCCTCCTATTTCACATATTTTTTTTTCAAGTGAGACTTTCATATTATTCCCAAGAGAAGTCTATTTCTCCTGTCCTTGTGTCTGAGAGTGATTCTGACTAGAAATCATGCCGCATGGCTTCTATTCCTAGGACACAGAAAGCAATATAGCGTCTATTTGGCTCTTTTCAGAAAGGAAACTCAAAGTGGTGCATTTAAAGAGGCTGCATGAACAAGTCAAGCAGGGTTTTCCAGCTAAAGGCACAGCTGGAGGCTCAGCTGACAGCAAGCAAGAATAGAGCACTTCCAGATGACTCCCCCTTCATCCATAGGTCATTTCCTTTATTCCTGGTTGAGGCAGCAGACATCAGTGAACAAAGCCAGGAAAGCCTCGTTGTAATCTTCGAAATAGCCACCCCCCAGAAAAACGTGCAATAATGAAAACCATCATTTTCCTATGAGATTTTTTTTATACAGTATCCACTAGAAAAGATGGCTGTGTATTTATTCTCTTTGTAGAATAAATTCAGTGCTGGTGAATGACCATCCTTTCTACTTTTAAAAATCAAAACCCAAACTTAATTATTCTATTGCCTCTAATTTAAAAGTCAGGGACATCCCAGAGATTTTTCAACCTAAAATATCCCCGTAGTGGCTCATGTTTAGAAGACGAAGGGTGCTGTGGTTCAAATAAACAGGAAGACTTTAAATTTCTTTTTTATTTAAAATTTTCATTTCTGGGTCTAATAGTCTCAATTATACAGTAATGAAAATTAAAATGTATTATACTCTGAGATGGGAGAGAATTGTGTTCTAAACTAATGTGTCATGGAACCTGATAATTACTATGGGAATTCGGTGACAAAAAAAGATTTCATATGCTGTTATTTGGTAAAACACAAAATACACAACACATTTACAAGGACACATCTCCTTGGGAATAACATTGGAAATGCTAAGGGGAATTGGAACATCAGAAGATTTTAAAAATATGGATGAATATCAGAGATTTTTCCCTTGCCTCTGTAGTTTTCCAAATTGCTTAATATTTGAAATGAAAATTTTATTCAGATTTTTTTGTCACTGTAAAAAAATACCCGATATCCTGGTCTTAAGTGAGGAAGGATTTGTCTTGTCTCTGCTCACAGTTTTAGTTTTAGGACTATTATCTTTTGGCTTCATTGATCCTGGACTAGTGATAACATGTGATGGTGAGAACATATGACAGAGACACTCATCTAAGCATGGAGTGGAAAAATAAAAGAAACACCAGGTATAACATCTGAAGCCCAGCTTTCAGTGAAGTCCTTCCTGCAGCAAGGCCCCATCTTCTAAGGTGTCCATCACCTCCTCTAACTGAACAGCCAGCGGAAGATAAGCTCAGATAAGCCTATAGGGGCAGTTTCTATTCAAATCCTAGCACCTGTCTAAGGTGGTTCCTCCAATTAATTACAAAAACACAAGCAGCGCCTCTAAAAACAGTTTTAACAACAATTATTATTATATTTTCTTATAGTAATAAAATTATTTTTATAGTTCCTTCAATTTTTTTTTTCATTTTCATCACAAGAGGTCAGTGCAAATCCTTTGGGAGAGAAACTGATTTTGACCATGAAACAGGTAAGATATGGAAATATCAGAATCATTGAATATCGTTGATAGTTATTCCGTCTCCATAGAGTAGTAAAGCTAAGACTGGATGGAGTCACTTGCATTGAACAATACAAAATGAAGTATTCAACACACTTGCATCTGTTAAATAAATTCCATTAAATCATTCTGGTTCCATGAAAAATCAATTTGTCCTGTGAACCAGGAACATTCAAAGGCAGAATTGCGATTTACTGTATCAAGCTGTACCCTCAGAACAAAATATGTTACAAAAATGATACAACTGTTAAAGAGCACACGGATACTAAGGATGGAGAGATCACACCTACCATTGTAAAAGCTACATTTCTGAAGTTGAATCCTCACCATTTATTCGAACCCACATTTGATGTGGCAAAAGCTACTGTGAAAACGTCTTTTTTTGTTTCTGTTCTGAATCATTATGTGATTTCCATTCACTAGCTTAACACAGGAGAAGGTGATAAGTAGATTTTTTTCTCTAAACAGTGTCAAAAGGCCAAAGCTTCTCACAGACTTTTTATGTGTAAGTGATATGTGTGCACCTGTATGTGCACTAGTGTGTAAGGCTACAAGAACTCGTGTGCACATGTATATGGATGACAGAGTGTGAGATGGGGTGTCTTTCTCAGTCATTCTCCACCTAAAGTTTTGAGACATAGTATCTGATCAAACAGGGAGCTCAAAGGTCTTTGTAGACTGCTTAGCTAGGGAGCTCCAGGAATCCTGCTGTCTCTGCATTCTCAGGGTGCTGGGAATTCAAACTCAGGCCATCATTGATATGCTACAAGCACTTTGCCCACTGAACCCCTCCATTCTTTCCTTTAAAAATGTACTTTCTCCACTCTTATGAAGATCTAAAAGTCTACTCTATTATCCAATATCCCCAATTACCTCCAAAACACAAAAAAATTGTTTTTGTCATCTTCTTCGTGATATAATTTGTTTCTCTCTCAATTACTATCATCATATATTTAAGATTAAAAATTCCATCCCTTCATTCATGTAAATCTTATAATCCTTCATTTGCTGAGATTTATATCTGTTTATAAAAATTTCAGGGATGTTCCATCCCTGCCTTACTCCTCCTCCTCTAGCTTTCAAGAGTCAGTATGCATATCGCGTTATCTGTTACGTATGTTCTCTGTACTATTGGTTCTCTATTTGTATAAGCTAACTAAAACCATAGCATAGTTCTCTCATGAGGCAGTTTCTAGAATATTTTGACTAAGTTGACTCACAGTTGTTATGTTTCTCTTCTCCCTCAACACTGTTAATCTAAAATGTGTCCATCTAAAAATGAGAGGCAGTCACCAGACCTCTAGCACATAACCCAATGCCACATCTGACTACAAAATGTGCTATTGAAAACCTAACACTAAAAATATTTTCCTAATAATCCTTAAGTCATATAGAAACCACCCTCTTATCTTCTGAATAAGAAATCATAGGTATGTTACAAGTGTATGAAATAGAGAGTATTTTCTTTTTCCTGTAGCTCTGTTAAGATAAAACAGCAGTAAAAAAATAATATAATGTTTCTATTTGTTTGTTTTATCCTAGTCTTTGTTTTTACTTATTAATAATAATCATTATTATTATTATTATTATTATTATTATTTGGGTTTTTTGAGATAGGGTTTCTCTGTATAGCTCTGGCTGTCCTGGAACTCACTCTGTAGACCAGGATGGCCTCGAACTCAGAAATCTGCCTGCCTCTGTCCCCCAAGTGCTGGGATTAAAGGCGTGTGCCACCACCGCCTGGCTATTATTATTATTATTATTATTATTATTATTATTATTATTATTAATTATTTAGATGCTTGTTTGTATTCTGAGGCAAGAGGGAAAACTGTGTTTATTTGGATAGTTGAGGAAGTGGGAACAGCCTGGGAGTGAGTGAAGGACAGTAAGCTGTTTTCTGAAGATAATGTGAAAAAATATAATTTTGCAATAAAACAACCAAACAAAAGAATATATTAAGTTATTTTGATTTTTTTTCTAAAGAAAGAGAGAAAGAAGGTGTGAGATGTATAGGTGGGGGGTGGAGAAAAATTAAAGGAAGGAAAACTGTGACCATTATATGAAAAATTATTTTCAATAGAAAATATTAATAACAGCTTACTTACAAATACCACAATAAGCATTTATTAGAAGTGATTCTATGAAATCTTTTAAACTGAAAGTTTCAATTTTTCCTCACCAATAATAAAAGTATATCAAAAAAGGTATTAAAGAATATTAAATGTAATAAAGCAAGTAATTATAACAAAGTGATTCATGCTGCCTAAGTAATCTCTGTGTTTCACTATCAGGCAGAACTTGATCTGAGGTTTCAGTCAGGCTTCATTGCTACTGAGAATTCAGACTACCAAGATCTATGGTATATGCTTAACCAGTGCACCATGGCTGTGACCAGAAAGTTACAACAGTGATAGCACACAAACCTCCAGCACACAGCAGATTCTCTCTGAAGGTAAATATAGCATCCCTTCAACACACCCTGCTGACTGCTCATTGGCTCGAAGATGACGAAGCATTGAATTTGTAGCTTACAGATATCTGTACTTATCCTTAACACAGATGTGAGTGCAGTTGTATTATTATATAAACCCTATTATTAGGTAATGTAATAAAATGCTAAAGAGAATCTGGAAGACAAAGAGAGAAATAATAGTGTAATAAAACTTCTGTTCAATAGAGTGCTTTCTTTTTGGTAAAAATTGACTTAATCTCTGCTGACCACTTTGCATTTTAAGACAACTTACACCTGAGTTATATATATATTTATATTCTATATATTTATGACTACAGCTCCAGAGACTTAATTCATGACTATCATGATAGGAAGCATTGGCAGTAGGTAAGCAAGCATGGTGTTTGTAATGGTTTGCATATGCGTGGCCCAAGGAGTGTCAGTATTGGGAGATGTGGTCTTGTTGGAGAAAGTGTGTCACCTTGGGTATGGGCTTTAAAACCCTCATCCCAGCTCCCTGGAAGCCATTCTTCTCCTAGCTATGTTGCGAGCATGAGGAGGAACACTTAGCTCCTCCAACCCCATGTGGGCCTGGATGCTGCCATGCTCCTGCCATGATGATAATGGACTGAACCTGTAAGTGAGCTCCAATTAAATGTTATCTTTTATAAAAGTTGTTCTGTTTACAGCACTAAAACCCTAACTGAGACACAAATTGGTACCAGGGACTGTGGTATTTCTGTGATAGGCCTAACTATGCTTTTATTTGGAAGAACATAGATTTGGAGACTTTGAATTTGGAAAGCAGTAGAATGTTTTAAGTGAGGCTCAATGGGCTATTCTGGTAGGAATATGAAAGACTTTGTGGCTGAGGATGGTTTGAGCTGTGGAAGCCTGGCTCTAGAGATTTCAGAGGAGAGGAATTTTAATATGTGGCAGAGAGCCTGTTCTTGTTATATTGTGGTGAAGACTGTGGCTGCTTTGTGCCCTTGTGTGAAGAGTCTACCTGAGGCTAAGGTGAAGAGATTTAGATTAATTGCTTTGAAAAATGATATCTCAAAACAGCCTGGTATAAATTCTGTTGTGTGGTTACTAAAGTTCATTCTTATGAAGAACATTTTAATGAAAAGGAGCAAGCTGAGGAAAAACAAATATAAAATATATGGTTCAAGTATTAAAGTGACACCATAAAGTAGAATGGAGCTGAGTCCTATGTTCTAGGAGATAGCAGATTAAAGGAGTGGTGTTCTCAGCACAAGATCCCACCCAGCTAAGCTTACTGTTTATACATTTGCCATTGAACAGGAAATAGTTATATCACATTAGGCATTATTATTACTTGATTATTATTTTTCACTTGGACTTTTAATCTGGAAAGAAATAAAGTCCAGAAATAAAAGACACAGACTTTTGATCCAGACCTTGAGGAACAGTGGCTATGAAAATCTTAGGACCAGTCATGATAGTACATACTTTTAATTTCAGGAGACAGAGGTAAGCAGATCTTTGTGTTCAAGTCTGGTACAGAGCAAGTTCCAGGTAACGAAAGGATTAGATCCATGCATGGTGATAACACACCTTTAATCCCAGAACTCTGGTTACAGAAGCATTCTGATCTCTGGTCTACAGAGCAAGTTCCAGAATGTCCACACATAGGCAGCAAAGGATGTAATAGAACAAAGGTGGGAGGGATATTCCAGCCCCAGCAGGAAACATAACTCTGCAGTTTCAGCCATGTGGCTCTGGCTTTATAGTGAAGAAAAGGGACTATTGGGACAATTGATGCTAGTTAACTGGAGGTACAAAGTTTGCAATGAGGAAGAAGAGACCAGCATCATTGAGGTGAAATCTTCTGTGAAGTGTTTTCTTCAAGCACAAAGCTGCGTTCCTGAGATAGTCAAGGTTATACCACATAATGCAGCTGGACACAGATTTGAAGGCCTGAAGTGGTCATGGATAGCAGCTGAGGCTTGGCACTGTGAGAGGTCAGAGAAGGCCATCGGCATAGGAGGTGCTTCAGTTGTAGATGATGGCCCAGGACTAAAGGGGTCATGCAAAGAAGTTGAGTTTTAGCATCATGGAGAGAGCCTATGAGAGGCTATTGGTGAAGCCTAGTTGCAGCAGAAGACACCAGTGTATTGCAGATGCTGGTACCATGGGATGATCACCAATAATACCAGTAACAGTGAAGTGGACTCAACGAGAGCCTAAAGTTCTACAGAGGCCAGAGACTGAGATGTGACCTAAGCCCTTTGTAGGAGCTCAGAAGATCATGTGTGGATCTCAGGTATCAGAACAAGATGCTGTAACATTGAAGTTGGATATCCCAAAATAGTTGAGATGCTGGAGCCAAGGGATATCTGCTGAGGAAAGCTGCTAACAGGGGAGTGGAACCAGCCCAGGAAAAAGGAGTTGCAGTTAAAGAAGAAAAAGGAATTGGAGATCTAAAGACTGCTTTGACATCAGACATGATGATACAGAGTTTGGAGTTTGATTACCTGATTTCCTGTATTGCTTTGGGGATTACAGTTAAATGATTGAATCTCAGAAGAGACCTTGAGCTTTGCACTGTTACCATGGTTGAGACTGCTATAAACTATGTGGACTTTGAATGTTGGAATAAATGTATTTTTTAAAAATTATACCATGGCTAGGTATGGCCCCCATGGACTCACATGTTTGAACAAAACCTATGGGGGTCAGGGAGTGGAATGTGATGATTTGTATATGCTTGGCCCATGGAGTGACACTATTGGGAGGTGTTGCCTTGTTGGAGTAGGTGTGTTACTGTGGGCATGGGCTTTAAAACCCTCATCCTAGCTCCCTGGAAGCCAATCTTTTCCTAGCTGCCTTCAGAACAAGAGATGGAACTCTCAGCAACTCCAGCCCTATGTGTGCCTAGATACTGCCATGCTTCCACTTTGAAGATAATGGACTGAATCACTGAACCTGTAAGCCAGTCCCAATTAAATATTATGCTTGTAAGAGTTGCCTTGGTCATGGCAATAAAACCCTAACTAGGACAGTGCTGGAACAACAGCTGAGAACTTACATTATTATCTTTAAGTAAGAGGCTGATAACCAAACTGGAAATGCCTTGATCATTTGAAACTTCAAAGCACAACCCCCATGACATACCTTCTCCAGCAAGGTTATACTTCCTCATTCTGCTCAAACCATTTCTACCAACCAGGGACCAATCAATCATTCAAATATATGACTCTGTGGGTTATTCTTACTGAAACCTTCACATACAAGTACACATATGCATGCACATGTATATACAATGTGTTATATATTCTGATATGATGTTAGAATACTGTATACAAAAAAATTAGTGATGTGGCCTGGTGAAAAGCCACTATCTTACATTGTCTAAATTACTTGAATATGAAAACAAAAGCCAATATTTTACCTTTATTGTTTCTGTTAATGAGTACTTTGAAGAGTTCTATTTCCACATGATATCTGTTCGGAGCTTCCTACAGTTTATATACAAAACTATTGAAACCCATGTGATAGTTGTGACATTATGTATCTCTAAAAATGGACGTGTGAACATTATGCTAAATACACATCTAACTTGTATTTGACTAGTCATTGTTAATATCAATAACCTACATGTATTAAGAAATTACCACCTTCCAGGTGGTACTTTGCAGATGACATTACTTCATACCAGGAAATTATGTTTCTAACTTCTGTAGTACCTGGGAAGTACCATTTTCACATGGGATGAGAGGTGTGTGGACATAGTACTAAAATATGTCAGAGTGATAATAGTCAAAGTGAATATTTGAAACTATGTTTGTTGGGAATGGCGACATTGATCTTGGTTACGGGTTTATGCTGCACCTGGTTATAAAGTATGAACAATGAATACATGTTACAAGTTACTTGAGATGAAATCTTCAATTTTAATCTGTGTTTTATAAGTGTTATACTTACCAATCATCTTGAAAGAGTCTATTTTAAAATTTATTCTTCTCTGACATATTTCATTCTGACCATAATTTACCCCTCTACTCTCCTTTCAGACCTCCCCACCTCTTTCTCAGATCTACTGCACCCCAGTTCCCTTTAGAAAATATCAGAGTTCCTAGAGCTATCAACCAAACATTGGATAACAATTTCCAATATGCCTACTCATGTACCCTCATATCAAGGCTGAAGAGTCAACACTATAGGAAGAGAAAGGTTTCAAAGCAGGCAAAAGTCACCTTAGTACAAGGAAATACCTTTTGAATTTTTCCTTTTTCCAAAGTATGCTTATTCAGCAATTATTATCTTTTTATAATTCTAGGAATTATTTTTTATCTCACTGTCAAACCACTGGATTCAGTAAGCAGAGGACTAAACCAAAAAGAATCATCATAGTCATTCATTTAAAGGAAATTTATTGTTAGAATATGATCCTGTCTGTTAAGATAATATTTTTTTACCTGAAAACACTGTTCATTTTAATTATGTAATTCATAATGTGTATTCAATATAATATTTGGAAATGTATTTTAGTATAAATATTCTATTTCCTAGTCATAGCAAATGGGCTTTAAAATCAACCACTTTGTCATAGAAATATTCTCACAAAAGTGTGACAGAACACAGTGATTTTTAAAATAAAGCATTGTGCATCTGTATAAAACAGCATCATTTTTTGTAGTAGGCACACAAACATTTGTAGCTTGAGAAATTCTCTTTTATCTTCCTGCCTGAGTCAGAAGTCTTACCTTTTGAAGTTTCATAATTTCTTTTGAACTTCTAAGGTAGTGACTCAAACGCTGGCTGCCAATGGATCTATAGGAAAGTACTAAAGTGTGATAGTGGCCAGATGTTGTCCTCTGGTCAGGTTTTAAGCACTGGAAAACCTTACCTGTCTTTGAAGAGGTATTCAGCATGTACATGTCAAAGTGAACCACAACCTTTGTGCCCTCTGAATCCACACAGCTATGTGGTTGGGAGCAGTTGCACTCTTAACCAGACAAGGCTGATGCATCTGCTCTGGGTCTGGAACAGAAAGCAAACAATCAACGAAGTATTTGTAGTGGGCAATTAGATTAACTCCCTTCTGCAAGTACAACAATTTACCATATATCCAGCACAGTAGCTGAAAGCACTACAGCTTTATCAACTATTCTTCTACCTGGCAGAACTCTAACAGTAGCTCTACTGTGTTAAAATTATAACATTAGAGAGACTGTCTGGGAAAGCTCCTCAGAAGAGGTTGCCTCCCTTAGTACATCTTCTAAAGCCTACATTTCCCTTTATTGATTCCTGCTGGTGCCATTGTCAGAACTGGTGTAGCAACTCACCCTCCTGTCTTCCTCTGACAAGAGTCATGGCAATTGACTAGAGGCCACTGAAAACTCCAGTATACATAATTTGAGACCTTTAACTTATTAACATCTCCAACTTCTTTTGCCATATAAAGTAAAGTAAAATATTTACAAGTACTGGAGAATAAGATGTGAACTCTCTTTGTAGGCTTATTTTGCCTACTGCAGGATTTCTCCCCCCCCCCCCAGTGGCTCCTCAGTAGCAGTGATATTTCTTTAATACTTGATGTAATGAGTTAGGATCTACTAATCACATCCAAAGATTGTGTAAACCTGGAAGCAGTATGACCTTCCATTCTGTAAGGAGTGCCTTAACTTTCTGGGTTCTGAGATGGAAGTTTACTGTTGATGGGATCTGATCTTCGTTACACCTAAGCCTCCTTGCTTTCTTCACAATTTCAAAAAAGTAAGGTCCCTCAATTGTTTGGAAGTTTTATGTGTTATTGAATATCTCTACTGTAATTTAATTCTTTCATACATTATTTGGTATACTAACAAATAAAAGGAAGTGTATGTAATAGAGAAGGTAGTAGATGGCATAGATCATATTTATAGATTAGAGATATTCATCTCATCCCAGTCAAGATGACTTTCATCAAGAAAATAATACAAATGACAGCAAATTCTGGCAGAGATACAAATAACAAGTGTTAGGCAAAGAGGAATCTTGATCATTGCTAGTAGTGGTACAAAATTCTGCAGTTACTATGGAAGTTGATATGAAGGTGTCTCCTAAAACCAATATGAATAAATCATCACACACCATCTGTATCATTCCTGAATGCAAACCCCAAAGACTCCAAATCTTATCACCATGATCCTTGTGTCTAGGTTTGCAGATCTATGTATTGCTGCCCTACTCACAAGAGAAAAGGATGGAAATCTACCTAGCTGTCCATTAACAGGTGATTAAAACATGGCAGATGTGCACAACAGAATTTTATCTCACCATAAAGAAAATTAAATTATGACTGCATGGCTTAGGCCACCAGAGCCACTTCCTCTTCAATGGAGCAGACTGCTTCAGAGTCATCAAAGTGTAGTCAGAAGGCAGACAGGAAGGAAGGAAGGAAGGAAGGAAGGAAGGAAGGAAGGAAGGGAGGGAGGGAGGGAGGGAGGGAGGGAGGGAGGGAAAGGGAGGGATGAAGGAAGAAATAAAACAAGGAGGGAAGGAAGGAATGGAGAAAGGAAAGGAAAGAGGGTGGAAGAGAAAGAAAGGAAGAAGAGGCATAGAGGTAAGGAAGAGGAGAGAAGGAAAGAGAAAAGGGGGGAGATAAGGAAGGGACACACTGTAGTGTTCAGGTAAAGGTATCAAAGAAAAGGTAGCATTGGATATTGGATACTGGGAACTTTTTGTCAGATCATCTAACATGATTTTTATCATACACGTTCGTGTGGCCCCAAGTGTTCACTTTACAAATCAAGGCTTTAAGACTGATGAGAGCAAAACAAAAGTAGCCCAGATCCAGCTAAGTTTCAATAGCTTTAGCCTCTGACCATATAGGTATTATTCACCATGACATCATTAAGAAGAGAAGCATGAGTGTGGGAGCTAGCTTAGGTTAGCCCTGGGTAAGCCTACCCACCTGACCTTGAATCTTGGAACACACAGTGGAATGTGAGCACTAACTCCTGAAATTTTGTCCTTTGACCTCCATGTATGCTGAGGTTGGTGTGCATCTGCACACATGCACACAGACACACACACATATACACACTCTCACACACAAGCACACACACATTAATGGTAAATGAAATTGTATTTTTGGAAAAAACACAGAAATGTTCAGTTATTTATGTTATATAACAAATATTTATATAATAACTTTATTCTTTCATATATATAATATTAAACATATCTCACTAGAGTTTTAGTTTGTAATATCAATTAATTATAAGTTTTTGTATCCATAAATGCTCATTATTTAAAGCTAAGAATCACACAAACTCTTCTCTATTTGTTGTTATATGTTGAATAATTTCACTGTAGCATGTACAAATTTTAAAAATATCATGACTTGGCTTATTATTCAAATTAAGGTGTATTTGTATAAATTTCACCTTAATGTAGAGTTAATTTTTGATATATGTACAACATTTAATATGAAGAAAATTAAAATAACACCATAGAACATTTTTTAAAATATTTATTTTAGTTTTTGAAATTATAATATTATTACATATTTCCTCTTTCGCTTTTTCCTCTTCAAAATCCTCAATAATATCTCTCCTTGTTCTCTTTCAAAGTCATGACCTCTGCTTTCATTCATCATTGTTGCATATATATATATATATAT
>JADRCD010146988.1:35585-46653 GCA_019843815.1 Montemys delectorum | reverse complement strand
GGGGAGGAGAAGTGATGGCTGGGTCTGTTGAACAGCCATGGGATACTGGACAATGTGGCCATGAGACTGATAAGGTGATACTTGAGGAAAATTATACAGCAGTAGGTTGAATAGGGAGCCTGGTTTTGAGAAAATCTGTATGTTTTTAAGGAATGACAGACAGAACTATCTGATGCTTTCTCCTAGCAGAACATAAGCCATCTTATTAAAGTAATAAAATACTGACCATTAGAAAAGAAAGTGGGAGTTCTGCAGCAGGTACATGGGTTGGGGAGAATGGGCAGGTTGAATTTCATAAGCACAGCACATCTGTATTCCACACTCAGGATGCCATTAGCAGAACAAGAAGTCTTGTTGAAAACATGGAGTGACGTCAAGTGGGCCTCTAGCAGTTGAATGCTGCTCTGTGAATGAGTGCTTCTCATTCCTCTCCATCATTCCTGAGACTCCAGCTGAGTGCCATGAATTTTATTTAATCAAATTTATTGGGTCATACGGTTTGGGAAAATAAGAAATAGTCGTGCCAACAATATCAGTATTTTAAGATTGTACCTAGCTAAAATGGCAGGTTACAATAAAACAGATAAAATTCAATGGAGGGGAACATGTAGTTCTCATTCATTACTTGGAATCAAGTTAGCATGTGATTAGATTCATATCGATGGCATTGGTATATGACAGGGACAATCTTATTTAAGAGTGGTTGATTTGGAAAATATTGATCCTTTTATTTAATAAAGTCAAAACCAGCTGTGATTAAATCATCAAAATATTTAAAATCAATTTCTTTAAAATTAAAGGTAAAACATGTACCAATACTGTAATAAAACACTACTACTCCATAATCTATGGAGAATTGTTTTAAGAATACTAAAAGTTAAAAAAAAAAAAAGAATACTAAAAGTTCTCAAACTTAGGAATCCTTCTATGTTGGTGATTCCTGATGTTAGTGATGTTTGAAAGCACAACGAAAACGATGCCAGCTCAGGAAAGTTACTCAACTGAGATATAATGCTCAACAGCAGACCTAACATTTTCCTATGTAGATAGTTAGTATCTAGAATTTTCAAGGTCTGCTTAAAAGTCACAATCACCCATCATTGTGTTAACTAAAAGAAACACGAGGTAAATATCTAGATTCCCTCTTGGGAGGAAATGTCACCCACTTAGCTGTGAACCACAAAATTCCTAGACTGTAGGGTGGTCCAATGTTAGAAACTATTTTACTCCAATGCTTTACACCTGTGATAAAATCTAAGCTTAATATGTAATTTCAACACACACAGCTCTTAGTGACCTGTAGAAAGGTTTTTCTTCAACATGATATGGATTAGCTATCAAATGCAATGTTGAATGATGTTTTTAAATGCTCAAGAAGAAATTGCATATTTAAGCTCTAGAGCAGTACAAGGAAAAAGGACTTAACCAATGCTATAAGATAAATAAATGTAAGCAAAAAAAATATGAACACTGAGCTGTCAAATGGCCTGTTTTCGGAGTGTTTGATTGTCAATTGAAAAGCTATTAGAAGGCATAATTGAATTTCCCAGAGTTAATCATTAATGCCACAAATCAGTGCTCACATATCCAAATAGTACTTAAAATAATAATCTCACATTCAAATAACAAGTTTTAAAAAGTCGATGAAAAGATAAAGGGCAATTACAAAATACAATAAAAAAGGCATGACTAAAAGATGATACATTTTGACTGCCCACTGTGTCATATACCTGTTACGTATTTGAGAATAGGGAATACAGAGGAAAAAAATGACAGACAAGGTCTCTATCAATGATGTGCATGCTTTGCAGTTAGAGTAGACAGACAAAAGATTTAAATAGGTGAGATAACAGTGGGATTCCATTGAACAATGTGTACAGAGAACAGGGCATAGGGAAACAGGAGCGAAAGCCACTTACACAGGGAGTTCTGGAAGGCTACATGAGGACATGGCATCAGAGCAGAAGCAGGCATTGTGCAAAGAGGAATACATAAGTGCAAAGATTATCATTTTGATGAGTAAAGAATAGGGAAAGAAGAAGTCAGGGCACAGTAAAAAGGAGAAAAATAGATCAGAAAGGATGTAGAGTGGTCGGTAGCAATGCCTGCTTTAAAGATGTAAGGAGTGACAGATAGCCAATGCTGGTGGAGACTGTGAATGGGCAGTGCATTGCTATGTTTCTTCCATTCCTCTTGTTTTCTCCATCATGTCAAGAGTACTGTCTTACTTAGGAAGCAACACGATGCTTAAAACCATGGCTGGTCAGTGATGTCCTGCCTACGATTAATTGATAGCTATTCTACTTTCTGCAACATCTACAGAAGTTTCTTAATTCTTCTGAGTTCCAGTTTTCTAATCTGTAAAGTGCAAATTGTAAAGCTGAGGCTGGAACCATGCTTAGGTTTGGGATCCAAAAGTTGTAGGAAGTTATTGGAAATGCTTAGTGATCCAAAGTGTTTTCTGTGTATGTAATTTGGTGTGTACATACATGCTCCCTAAGTTTTTCATTTTTGATAGGTCAAGCACACATATACCATGGTGCTGGTAAGAAGGACAGAAGGCAAGGCATGAGTGTCAATCTTTGCCTTCTGCCTAGTTTGAGATAGTCTCCTGTTCTGGCTGCTAATGTTCACTCATCTGCATTCTAGGCTACTTGGCCCATATGTTTCTAAGGGAGTCTTCTGTCTCTGCCTTCCATTTCACCACAGGAGTACTGAGCATATAAGTTTCTAATATTTACGATTATATGCTTTGTGGTATCATAGTAATACAAATATAGGTTCCATAATATTTGCTGAGTAAATTATTATTTTGTCCTCCATAGTTTCATGGTAGTACAAACAGGCAAAAAATGAAGAGTGATAGGTTGGGGGAGGAGGTTCTGGTTCAGCTGTCTGAATCCCTACTCAGTGTCTCCCTTTCTAGTAGTAGCCACATACCTTTACCTTACCATCTGTGAATGCTCATTAGATTTTGTCAACTTGACACAAGCCAGAGTTACCTGGAAAGAGGCTGTGTCAGTTGAGGAATTGTCTTCCGCATTGGTCTGTGAACTTGTCTTGGGGCATTTTCTTAATTGACAATTGGTATGGGAAGGTCTAGACCACTTACAGACAGTGCAATCTCTAGGTACCCTATCCCAGATTGTATCATTAGAAGTAAAAGTTGGCAAACAATGAATAGAAAATCAGTAACAGTGTTGCTTCATAGTCTCTGCTTCAGCTCCTGTCTCCTGGTTCCTTCCTTTAAAGAATGAATTGTAAGCTATATGCTGAGGTTTGGTCAGTTGCTCTGTATTATAATGCCAAATGAGAGCCCCCAGTGGCTGCCCCAGAGAACCTCAGTTCTCTGGGGTTCCAGAGTCCCATTTGGCAGGTAGACTCACTCAAATGATAGACACTATGTGACTTTAGCCCCAGGCTATTTCTGATTGGTGAATAAAATACCTACACCCTATAGCTGGGCAGAATTGAGGTAAGCAGGGCTGGGTGTTCCCAGGAGACCAAGAGGAGGGAAAGAATTTGGAGAGAGTAGAAAGATACTGTGAGTTAGGAGTCAAGAAAGCATGGCCCTGAAGGCTGGCCAATTAGAGTTAAGAGCATCCCATATGAAACATAGTAAGTAATAACTCAGGGTTATCGATAGGAACTAGGTTTTAATAGCATAGAGGGTGAATATCTGCCTTCAGGCCATGCTTTCTTGACTCCTAACCCATGGCATCTTTTTCCTCTCTCTCCCTTCTTCTCTTCCTCCTCTTATTCTCCTCTGACTCCCAAGCCCAGGACCACCCAGCCCAGCCTACCTCAAGTCTGCCCAACTATAGAGTGTTGGCATTTTTCTTTACCAATCAGAAATAACTTGGGAGCAAAATCACACAGCTCCACTTGGGTCTACCTACAGAGTCTCTAATCTCTGGGACAACCAGGCCTTACCCCTCATGCCCCTACCCTGGCCCTCCACACTTAGCACTCCAATACATAGTGACAGACCAAACTTCAACAGCTATAACATGAAATAAATCTTTACCTTTTGAGTCATGGTATTTATCACAACAGTAGAAAGAAAACTGTAGCACTGTGTATCCTTGGTCTGTTTTTGTTGGGATCCTTTTTCTTTTCTTCTGTAAAACTGACAGTAATGAGTTTCCATCTCATTAAGTTAGCCAAGAAGGCACACACAAACAAGTGTACTCATAGACGAGCTCAAACATCACCACGATAGGAAATGCTCATTATCGAGGGCTTTTCCCCACCTCTGCCTTTCAGGGAGGACCACACTTGCCTTCCCAGTGCAGTAAGGGAAAAGCACAGAGACTTCAGACTTAGGTATGCATTTGGCCAATACCTTTGCTGCATGCTATGTACTAGAGCTTGGAATGGTGCTTACATTCTGCATGTTTTAGGTCCTTTTATCAAAAGCAATGGCACCTACTTTCATGGACGTACATTTCTTTGGCTCTTTTTTCATTTACTTAGTCATTCAGGAAAAAGCAGAAGGAAGCCTCTGATTTGCCAGTTGCCAAGTCAAGAGCTCAGTGTCACAGTCTAGGGAGGAGAGGCACTTGGCAGGTAGCATTTGAGGACATACTTTGAGTCATAATGGCCATAGCTGGAACACACGATCACTGATTGCAGGCATTGCACTGATGGCAGGCATTATTCTTAGCTCTTTACATAATTACTGAAATATTTTATTTCAGTTAACAGTCAAAAAAAAAAAGAAGTCTGTAAGGTAAGTGTAATTGTTATTTTGAGGGGCTGGGAATTGAGGCACAAAAAGAATTTTAGCACAGGTGGATTGATTCCTAACCCCTGGGTTTAATGGCTATGCTACATTGTCAAGAACAAGTTCAGAGGTCTGTAACATGCACTGAGGAACATGAAATTGTAAGGAAAAATAGAAGCAGCAATGCTTGCAAAAGCTTCAAAGGGAAGACAGGTCAGAGAATCACAGGTGAGCATAGAGCTGCCAAGAGAAAAAGAGAACAGAGATTTCATTTGTGCTTATGAAAACATATTTATTACACTCTTAGAGGAGATTAATTTAAATTGTGTATTTTAAAATGAGAACTTATATACTTGAAAATAGCTAGTGGTTATACATGGCTCTGCTCATTGTTTACGATGGTTATCCTTAGGGTGCAAAAGGATCTTCCGAGAGAATTATAGGGATATACCAGCAATAGCATGTGTCTTTTTTCTGGGCTATGGCAATGAAGCTAGAGATAGTGACTGTGGCCTTTTAGATGACCTTTCACTCATCTTTATTGCACAGACAAAACTGTATGCTTTAGAATTTTGACAGGTTCTCAAAAGGGTAATAGGGCACCAGGTTCTCTCCCTTCTATGGCCGTTACCTCCCAACAAGAAAAGCGAAAGGGATTGAGGGACATAACATAACCTGAATTGCATGCATAAGAACAAAATTCGAGTGTCTATTTTTCCCCATCTTCAAGAGTAGTTCTGGATATCCTGTGGTGCATAAACACACTCAGCTTACCCATCCTTATCCAAATACAAGCTCTGGAGTTCAGTACAAACATCACTGGCCCAAGTATTACATTAGTACAAGCATTAGTTGTGGAAGAGGTATTCCAAGTAAAGTTTAAGGGAAACTGAAGCATCTACTCTCTTGTTTCATTTCTTTTGGTTGCTTGCTCTTTCTTGGGTCTTTTGAGATAGGGTCTTATTCTGTAGCCCCAACTTCTCTTGACCCTCACTGCAGACACCAGGCTGGTTTCAGACTAGTAATAGTAGGTTCCCTGGTACCAAGATCACCTGTTGTGTGAGCTGCCATGCCAAGATTTTCTTTAAGCTAAATGTTTTTATTAACCGTTATATATGACACTTGTAGATTGGCATAACTTTCTTCTGCATAATGACATATAATTGTTTAACAAACGGAATCTAACTAAGTGACTGGAGGAACAGCAAAGCTAATTATACAACACTGACGGAATGTTGAGTTAGCTTGAAGGTTAAGGGAAGTTCTGCATTTCTCCAGCTTCAATGTATTTTATTAAAGTTGACAGGCATGCTACAGATAAATGTTGTATTCTGTGTCCACTCAGACATCAATTTCTTCTATCACCAGATATCCAACTCTTGCCACATAGGCATACTAAAGATCGCCACCTCTGGTGTGTGTGTGTGTGTGTGTGTGTGTGCGCGCGCACGTGCGTGCGTGCGCACTCGAGTGTGTTACAATGACAGAATGTTTACAATGTTTACAGAATGTGTTACAATAACTGAATGGTTTTGGTCCTTAAAATGGACATGTTACACCTCTCCCAGGTGTAAAGCATTTGTATTGGGGCTTGAGGGAGTTTGTTTGGTTTAGACTATGTCAGGAGGGTGGGGCTCCCATGTCTGTAACAAGATGGAGACTCCTCCTAGCTCTGGCCCTCTTCCTACATCTCTCTCTCTCTCTCTCTCTCTCTCTCTCTCTCTCTCTCTCTCTCTCTCTCTCTCTCTCTCTCCTTCCCTCCCTCCCTCCTTTTTCTCCCCTTTCCCCCTCTCTCTCACTAACTCTCTCTCCCTTTCTCTTTCCTCCTTCCTTCCCTCTTTTTCTTCTTCACCTTATCTTAATCTCTCCCTCTCCTTCTGCTTCCCCCATTCCTTATCTCCCCTATATGGACTCAACCACGTGAAAACAGATACAAAGCCCTGCTATGTATATTGAGAGAGGCATCCCTGGTTCAAAATTGTCAAAAACAAAAACAAAACCCAAAAAAACCAAAACAAAACAAAACAAAACCAGGCTCTATTGAGAATATTTCTCTTCTCTCTAAAGGACTGCCTGTGTTGGTGGATTACGATAGTCTGCTTTGGTTCATTCAAGTGGCTATGATATAATGCCATAAACTATTTACTTTATATAAACAACCAACACTCATTTCTCACTGGAAATCTGGAGGCTTTCTGAAGTTCAAGGCCTCAGTAGAGTGTTCAGCTCCTACAGATGGCATTTTCTTTTTATGTCCTTACTCAGTGGAGCACTGAAGCTCCCTCAAGCCCCTATTTTTATAACACTTCCTCTATATATGAGGGCTCTGGTTCTCATGACTTTGTATCCCAAGTCTGACATCTCTTAATACCATTACACTCATGACTCATTAAAAAAGATGAAGCTTGGAGGCATAGAAGTAGTTCATATCCTGGCATGACTAGAGCTAAGATGATGCTCTGATCTTTCTGTGACAATTGTCCCCAATAATAGTCTTTCCTATACAGCCAATTTAGTTATGATAAGACAACCTTACATGAGTCCACATTAAAATGTAAACCTTGCCTTTACAGTCCCTTTCTGGGTTTAGAAATACCCACCACACCCACTCTAACACGTTTTGAAAGTTGCTTCTTTTGAGTCGCCTTCTGTTATTTTTAGAGCATTGAAAGAAAATACACTTAAAAACTCTTCTTAGACATTTTTGCTGGGGACTGGGGATGTGGCTCAGTTGGCAGAGCATTTGCCTAGTGGGTGCTTGACACTGTATTCAAGCCCCTGAGTACCATCGAAATAGAAGAGGAACGAAATAAAGGTTGTACATGAATGTGTTTTGAGATGAATTCTTTTGTTCGTTTTGTAAGTGGGCAAATTCTTCAGATGTAAAGTAATTCTGCCTGATGGATTTTCATATATGAATTGGCATTTTATTGATCTAATACAGTCTCCTTGGGGTTTACTTTTTACCTTTTGTATTGGTATCCCTGGGGTGTAGAGTTTATAGTATAAATTTACCTAATTTTTTCTTAAGATATTATTTATATACATTGTACTTCCAATTGTTTCTTCACACAAATGACAGTTATTGATCACAGATATCTGTGACTTAAAATGCTATATTTTAAGCATTTATAAAATGTTCCTTCCCTCCCTCTGCCCCTCCCATGATTGGTTTCTTCTCCCTCCCAAGTGGGAGTGAGGCACCCTCACTTGGGCCCATTGGCTTGTTAATCTTCTTGAGTTTTGTGGATTATATCCTGGGCATTCTGTAATTTTTTAGCTAATATCCACTTATTACTTAGTACATACCATCCATGTCCTTTTGGGTCTGAGTTACCTCACTCAGGATGATATTTTCTAGTTCTATCCATTGGGGAGAAAGGAGGGGCCACTCTTAAGGTCCACCTGGCTGTCCTGGTTTATGGAAGCCCTGTAACTGGACTTCATCAAAAATGTTCATCTAGTATCTATGCACACAAAGGTGGACATAGAACACTAACAAGAGTCAGTGCCTGGGAAAACAACATACGGATGAGCCTGTGGCACAGAGAGAGGAAACAGAAGTTCAGAGCGAAGGCTGCTGAAAAATGCAAAGTCAGAGACATAAATATACATACAACTAAAAATACGTACTATCAAAAATAGAAGGTGTAAAGTAAGTACATCAAATTGAAGTAATAATAGACAAGAACGAAAAAGGGCACATGAGTGCACATGTCGACACACATGTGCTCTCGAGTATGCCAATACGCATACATCCCACATATACACGCACACACAGAAAAAGAATGCTAAAGGACTTTTTATATATGAAATTAAATTTTCTGTTGAACTTTTAGGAGCTTCAAACGGTTTATGGACCCTGTTACTCAGTGCCCTTCCCTAACTAACAAGGCTTTCTTTACTAGAGCCAAGCATACTTAAGTAAGGTTGTACTTTAGCCTAATTTTTTAAATGACTTGACATTAAACAGAGGCTACTGTGATTTAAGTTTTGAAATGGTATGAGTTGTGGTCAGCTTTGATTTTTCTGAGACTGAAATCTGTTCATGACATCCCTTACATCAGAACCTTCATTGTCCTCCCAGAATCCACCAATCTTAATGTAGCCATCTTATGACCTTTCCCTACAGCTGGGTTGGTAGGTCTTTCCACAGCAACCCTTGACGTCAATTTGCTGTGAATTTGTTGTTTTCCTGCTTAGAACATCTCAGAAAATGCCTCACCCTGATGTTTAGTCTGTCTATCCTGAAATTTCATCTCTCCAAAAGTTGTAAAGCTGTCTCTTCCCCATCATTCTTACTGCCTATAAAAATTTAATTTGTTTACTAAAATATTTATTAATTGATTGTATTAGTTTCTTTCCTCACTTTGTGATGGTATACCTACCAAAAGCAGCTTAAGGACATAAAAGTTTATTTTGGCTCCATCTTTGTGGTGAATTTATATTAATTAGTAGGTGCTTGAGACAGCTGGTGATGGTGGGTCTACAACCAGCCAGCAAAGAGCAATGAATGCTTCAGGTCAGCTCATTTTATCTTTTTCACTCAGTCCAGGGCTCCAGCCAGAGAATGGTACTGCCTACAGTTAGAATGACTCTTCCCATCTCAAGTAACATATTCAAGATAATTCCTCAGCAATGCCCAGGGCTCACCTAATCTAGATGAGCCGTTACAGGTATTCTCACAATGTCCAGGACCCACCTAATCTAGATGAGCCGTTACAGGTATTCTCACAATGCCCAGGACCCACCTAATCAAGATAAGTCCTTGCAGGTATTCCTGCAAGCTTGTTTTCTAATTGATTCTAGATCTTGTCAAGTTGACAATCATTAGTGACTACATTTTGTTTATTTCTAGTCTTTGTTCTCAATTACTTTTATCGCAAATGACCAGGTAACTATCTGGCATGCTGTGGATGTTTAATGTTTATTGAATTCATAAACATGATCTGTGCATTGTAGTCCTTGTTTAAGGGAAGGGTCACTCTCTATCCCCCTCATCATCATCATCTTCACTTTTATTTGTAGAAAAATTTCAACCTGTCTCCTTGGCATTTAGGTCTCAGACTTAGCAAAGAATCAAAACCTTCTGTCCCATGCTTCCATTGCCACTGCATGTATCCTTTAATACACTCTTGTAAATTCATTCAAGCACCATACAAGAAGTAGTGAGAATCCACAATACTGAAGTGCTTGCTTTGGACTGTAGTGTTGTAGTAGTAAACACGGTAAGAGCAGTTTTGACATCTGAACCTGTTTCCTAGTAGGAAACCTGTTTCCTAGTGACAGACTGACAGCAATGAGTAACAAACATATCAACCCACTACTGTTCTGAATTTCATCACTTTATGACTGGCCTCAGAGAGTGATAAGAGAGGAAGAAAAATGAGAGAGGGTACAGGAGTTGCTGTTGAGGGCAAGGCTTGTTATTTGAAAGACTTTATATTCTTCTCTCAGATAATGAACCATAAAAGGGATTTTTTGGAAGAATAATACAACGCAACTGATGCTTGCATAAACTCACTCTTATGTGTGGGACACAAGGTCAAGCATAGGCAGAGAAGAAAGCTGTGAGAACTGTGCAGTGTTAGAGATAATGGTAATGGGACAGTAGTAGATAAAACAGTGTAACTGGTTAAATTCAGATTTGATTCAGAAGACTAAGCTAGCATGATTCAAAGGAAGAGTAGACATATAATGTAGTAGAATACAGAATCTATAGAATATAGATATAGAAAACAAGATAGTCCTTGTGCCTTGGGTGTCTTGCCTGAAAATCTAAAAGAATGAAACCAAAACTTACAGACTGGAAATAATGTGGGTTGGGAGTGGCTAGAGCATTGAGCAACATATGTTTTGGACATGCTGGGACATCTATAAAATATCAAATGAAGAGTTTATCTTAGCAGATCTACGTAGCATTCTGGAACCCAGAGAGGCTGTCCAAAATGAAGATGTAAATATGGGAATTATCATCATGTAGATGACATTTAAAACCATCTGGAGAATGAGGAGATATAAAATTTGAGTTTATTTCTAAGCAGCTTGAACATGTTTAAGTTGAGAAGAGTGGCCAGTGGGAAAACCAAAAGAAATGAAACACGTGTGTGTTTTAAAGAGGTGGGAAAGATCATGTGTGCACAGTACTAATGAGTAAGGAATGATGTCAACTGGGAATTGGCCATTGATCTAGCAAAGTAGAGGTCATTGATGGGCCTGAAATCTAGTTATGTAGTTGAAACAGTATGTAGGGACTTCACTGATGTGAGCTAACAAGAGGTGGGAACACACAAACACACACACACACACACACACACACACACACACACACACACACACACA
>JADRCD010146988.1:18796-35575 GCA_019843815.1 Montemys delectorum | reverse complement strand
ACACACACACACACACACACACACACACACACACACACACACACACAGGGAAAGAATAAGCAGCTTATTAGAATATGCCCTTTACAAAGATCAGAAAACAAAGATGGCAGCTAGATGAGAAATAATGCTCTACCAGTTTGATATTCCTACCTGTAGTACTAGTAAGAACTATATGGTGTAGTAACAGCTATGTTTGCCTTCTGGACTAGTTTATAACTAGTATGACACATGCCCCAAAGTGGAGACTCAATTACATAAACTTGGAGAAATAATATCACTTCAGTTAAAATTATGACAGAATGATTTCCTATGAGACAGTTTCCTTACATTTTCATTTATATATATACATATATATTCATTTATATATGTATATATATATATATATATATATATAGTTATTAACAGACCACAAGATTTTTTTGTAGTCATCAGTTCTCCATCTGATTCAGTTACATAAGTCCTATATACCACCATTATTTTAGAAAAATGTGCAATATGAAAAATTATTTCAGTAAAGATATTTAAAAAGAACTAGCTATTGAAATTTTAAAAATCATAGATAAGGAAAAGGAGCATGTTTCTCTTTGGTAGAGTAAGATTTGATTCAAATCTTGATAGCTTCTTGACCTGTTTATTAAAACAGCTTGTCTAGAGTTTATAGATATGTGTACAAAGTTTGTCCATTACGGGGTGATGATGCACATTGACCTAATGGAACACATTTGTACAATAGGAGCCTGGGAAGTTGTAGTACAATACTAAGCAGGACACCTAGGGAGCTATAGACATCATATGTCTATTAGAAATAAGGACAGACATGGTGAAATATAGATTGATGGTAGATATGTGTGATTAACTTTCTTTGAGGGAAATTAGGTGCTACCACACATTGAGCAGGGAGCGACATAATCAGAGATACATATTTACTAGCTAATTTGAACATTACTTGCAGAGTAAATTGTATGTAGAGGATCAATGTTTTACAAAAATTACTCTGGGAGATTTTGTTGAAGTACCATCATTGATCAAAATATCTTTAATAAAGTTAATTAGAAAATAGTTGTTTTTCTTAAGTCAATAGACATGTCTTTATCTAATGATATACTTTTAAGATTTCCAGATTGTACTAAATATGCAGACAGTGCAACACTTTGTTTAATGAAACTTGATTATTATTATTTTTTAATTATCAGTAATTTAGTCCGTATTCCTGTGGTATCCAGATGACCTGGCCAGACTTTGAGAAGTCATAAGAATCAGACAGAAAGATGAGCTGTTAATGGAATGACAGATCGATTAATTAATGATGAAAATTGGGACAGGAAAATGTCAAAAGAAACATGTTGGTCCATGAAGTTGAGGAGATTAGCTTGGTACTTAGTGAACTTCTTAAAGCTAGGCATCAATTGTGGAGCTTTTGGGGTAGCAAAATTATTCAAGGCTGAAATAAAAGGTTAGAAGCATGCCTAGCACATAGTATGCATCGATGGAGAAAACTACCAATATAGATTAGGGATCTTACCTTAGGGATCTTGAGCAGCCATAGCACTACATTCTTTAAATACCTATGTAAGTACTTTGGGTCTCCTGGGCATCATTTTCAGTATTCAGATCAAAATATATATTTTTAAAAATGCTAAGTAAAGAATGTTTTTCTGTTTGGGAAATCATTGTGCCAGGGCAGCAAGTGGAATACCTCCCCCTAAACTTGTGGAATACTGAGAGTATGTGCATACAGGACTAATCTGTTTTAGCTTTCTCTCCCATCCTGTGCTAATTACATGGCAAGCCTCTGTGTAAACACCTGAATTACAATTCTAACTCCCCATCTCTCCTCTCCTCTACATTCTCAGGGTTCACTCTTTGCCCCGCCCAACTCAAAGCAGCACGTGTTTCTCAGAGCAGTATTTGTCAGGAACTGCAGGGATAGGCAAGTGAAGGGTTTATAGAGTGGCTGAAAGACTGGCATGCAATCTTCAGAAATTAAATACTTTTAAAATTCAGGGGAAAAAAAACCCGAGATTAAATAAAACGCACCACACAATGTCCTTTGTTGTGTTTAAATCCACTGCATAATTATGTCTACCTGCATCTACATTCAGAAAACACATGTAGTCAACCATGCAGATGCATTTTCAAGGTCAGAGTGTGGAGTTTGGAAGAGAAATATGGAGCCAGACGGTAAGCTCATAGGAAAATTAAGTCAGCCAGCTTTCCCCAGATGGTCACCTTTATACTGTGTTTTGTAGCTTGTGAATTAGGCACCTGTGTTTTCTTCAATGCACTCGCTGCCAGGTGAATCCTTGCATTTGTCATTATAATTGCAAATAAAAACAATAAATCCTAGTGCTTCGTTTTCTCCAAGACACCTTTTTTACTCCAAAACACTCCTGTGTTTTGTTGTTTTTGCTTTGGATGAAATTAATATTTTAGAGTTCCTTAAATGGTTGTTTACATTTTACAGTTCATTAACTGATTGAATCAAAGCACAGATATAGTGACTAACTCTACATCAATGGTTTCGTTTTGCCCTTTTTAAGGACTGGCTTGAGTAACCTCAGTCTTTGGAAATTTTAAGTGTGGTATTTATTTTACTTAGAGCAGGTATTTTTAAAGGTTCTATTAATAATGATAAGAATAGCTACATGGACTTCAAATCTAACAGGTTTAAACTTAATTTGAATGCAGTCATCCGCACATTGCATTGGGTATTTCTCCCTTCCTCCATGTCCACACATGAGAAGAACATAGTGCCTTTCATATAAACAATGTGATAAGCAGTGTGCATTTCTTAGTCTGTGCTTTCAAGATCTTTTGGCATTTGAGTTGGCATTCCATTATTGAAATGTCAAATAAAGATAGGAAGCCACCCCTCCCATCAGGGTTTAATAAACCAGCACAATGATTTCCTCTTTCTTCTGCATTATGTGAATTAATAAGTACTGACACATGAAGCATGTAGGAAAGAAGACACTCCTAAAGGAGACATATTCCATTCTTTCTTATCTATTAGAGTTTCCCTTAATAACCGTAGCAGGATGATCAATACACTCATGATGTGTGATGGAGTACGAGTACACAAATGTAGATATTCAGTTTTTGTTCCATTAAAGATAAGAATAGTAAATTGCAACAGTAATTGTTTATGTTAATGTCAATTAAAAACAAATGCCTTCCAAATGAAATTTGTTTATATACAAGTAATTTGTCTTGTATTTTTAAAATGAATTAAGTAATGGGATCTTCATTATCTTGTTCAAAAGATAAAACAAAACTAAGCCAACTTTAGTCTTCTCCCAGATGGAATAAAACCAAATTATTTATTATAAGTTCAAAAATTCATTGAACAAGCCACTGTAAGCCCATTGCACTTGCCTCTTTCTTTGAATGAATTAAAGCCAATGGATCATAAATTTGAAAAGATGCAAATGTAATTTTAATAGCATCTAGTGGTTCATAAGTTGAGCTTTTCTTCATCAGCTAAGAAAGAAAAACTGAAATTGCTTTACAGTAGAATGGGAGGTACCTGTTTTTATATCTAAATACTTTGTTTATAAAATGTAAAATTAATTCCTGAATCTTGCTGTCTTCCTATCTTCCAACCATGAATCTCCTGACACTTTCTTAAAATTATATTTATAAATTCTTCCGACACATTTTCTTGTATACCTAGATTGAGTTATTATTACAGAGTCACAGAAAAAATATTGAACAGTACAATAGTGATTAGTACCAGATGAGAAAAACACTCAAATATTGCTTCCATTCTCTGAACAGGTCTTTTCTTTTTTTAAATCATATTTTATAATGTCTTGAAGCTAAGTCATAAAGCAAATTAAAGTATTCTCTGAGTTATTGTTCTCATGGAGTTTAATATCTAGAAGATGGTTATTCATCAAATAATAATGACTGCAAATGTTAATTTACAACAATGATAGTATGTGAAAGCAAAGATACGTTGTATTAGAAGAAAGCCATGTACTCAGTGCATTGAATGCACTGAACATTCACTGGCAGATTGCTAATATTAATTGGCTGGACTTATAAAAGTAAAACTGAATCATATAACATTGGGTATTAGTCCAACAAAAGACCTGGAAAAAGTGTTATCTTTCTTAAGATCTGAAGTATAAGTAATTTATTCCATGGTTTAAAAAAGCATAGGAAAGAGTGTTTAAGATAAAATTAAAAACAAAAATTATGACCAGATAATAAAGACAAAGACCATGTTGTAAGTTGTGAAAGATGCTCATGGTGCCAGAAGAAGTTGAAGTGGCACACAATGTCTAGAAAGGACTTACTTTATCCATTAAAAAAAGTTTAGCCTTATTCCAAAATGGAAATAATAGTGGGGAGAATAATCTTCATAAGAAGAGTATTTTGAATAGAAGAGAGATTCTAATATGAGCAAAATGAAAATACAAAAGTTAGAAAAGTCACTCTCTGGGCTGGTGTCCTGAGCAGATCTTGGGTGCAAGCTCCTCAGCCAGTCCCTCAACACCCAGAGGAAGCTCCACTCCCAAGCACTCTGACACACCCAGGATCAGAGGTGAGGAGGACTCACCATCTGTCCCAACACTAGGAGTAACTGGGACCAGCAGGACCAGGAACACAGGAACTCCTGCCAGTCCAGTGACTTGTTCCTTCTGGTCTCTCTGGGCTGGTGTCCTGAGCAGACCTTGGGCGCAAACTCCTCAGCCAGTCTCACAACACCCAGAGGAAGCCCCATTCCCAGATTCTCTAACAAGCCCAGGATCACAGGATCCCAGAATCACAGGATCCCAAAGACAGCTTGACTCTGAGGAGTTCTGGCACAACCAGATCACAGAAAGGACAGGCTCCAGTCAGATTTAGCAAGGGCAGGTAGTGCTAGAGATAACCAGATGGTGCTGGGCAAGCATAAGAAAATAAACAACACAAACCAAGGTCACTTGGCATCATCAGAACCCAATTCTCCTACCATATCAAGTCCTGGACACACTATTACATCAGAAAAGCAAGATTCAGATATAAAATCACTACTCATGGTGATGATACAGGACTTTAAGAAAGACATAAATAGCACCCTCAAAGAAATACAGGAGAACACAAGTAAACAGCTAGAAGCCCTTCAAGAGGAAACACAAAAATCCCTTAAAGAACTACAGGAAAACACAATCAAACAGGTGAAGGAAATGAGCAAAACCATCCAGAATCTAAAAATGTAAATAGAAACAGAAAAGAAATCAGAAAGAGAGACAACTCTAGCCATACAAAACCTAGGAAAGAAATCAGGAGTCATAGATGCAAACATCACCAACAGAATACAAGAGATAGAAGAGAGAATCTCAGGGGCAGAAGACACCATAGAAAATATTGACACAACAGTCAAAGAAAAGGCAAAAGGCAAAAAGTTCCTAACCCAAAACATCCAGGAAATCCAGGACACAATGAGAAGACCAAACCTAAAGATAATAGGTATAGAAGAGAGTGAAGATTTCCAATGTAATGGGCCAATAAATATCTTCAACAAAATTAAAGAAGAAAATTTAACATAAAGAAAGAGATACCCATGAACATACAAGAAGCCTATAGAACTCCAAATAGACTGAGCCAGAAAAGAAATTCCTCCTGACACATAATAATAAAAACACCAAATGCACTAAATAATGAAAGAATTTTAAAAGCAGTAAGGGAAAAATGTCAAGTAACATATAAAGGCAGGCCTATCAGAATTATACCAGACTTCTCACCAGAGGCTATGAAAGCTAGAAGATCCTGGGCAGATGTCATACAGACTCTACAAGAAAACAAATGCCAGCCCAGGCTACTATATCCAGCAAAACTCTCAATTGCCATAGATGGAGAAACAAGATATTCCATGACAAAACTAAATTTACACAATATCTTTCCACAAATCCAGCCCTACAAAGGAGAATAGATGGAAAACATCAACATAAGGAGCAAAACTACACCCTAGAAGAAGCAAGAAAGTAATCTTTCAACAAATCCACACAAACCTAATTCCACCTATTACAACAAAAACAACAGGAAGTGACAAGTACTTTTTCTTAATATCTTAATATGAAAATTAATATTACCAACATATCCTAATTGATTGAAATCCAATGATATCAGGAATTAGAAATTTGTTGCTTGTCACCCAATGGTCTCTCTAATTTGGTAATTGGAGAAATAGGTCCAATATTGTACAATCTATATACACTTTCAGCTTGTTTTTTTGTGACACTGTCTGGTTGTGTACAACATAAGGGTCTTGAAATCTTGCTTCTCCTATCTCAGCCTCTCTATTAGTAGTATTGTTTATTTCATGTTTTTACACTATGCTATGGTTTTCAGAACAGCTTATATATTTCAAAAGTATTTATATACCCAAAAGAAACATAGACAATTAACTAGGGAGGTTGCTTGTAAGAGAACAACAAAGAGTGAGACTGAATGCTTTGCTTGACGTTTGTATTGTAACTCTTGTACCAAGTTTCAAGAAGAGGACTTTATAAGTTACTCTTTCTCTGAGATGAATGCTTCTCCAAATTATCACAGCTAATGAAGCAAATTCTTACCCTCACCTAATGTCTGTGCCACCCTCCAAGCAGAACCATTGTTCATTGAAACAGTTGGTGAATGACTTTATGGATAGACCATCTTAATACCTACACCATTTCTTAAATGAATGTAACCTGTTCTCAGTGGGCTGAGAATAAAGTCACTCACTCAAGTAAAAAAAAAAGTTAGAAAAGTCAATAATACAGGCAAGTGAGAAGGAGTAAGAAAGAAAGAATGAGAAAGATAAATAGGAATTGATGGGTTGACAAACATCCCATACAATGGTAACATTTATAAGGATGTGATCTGGGCAGGGGCAGTCTATGAAGATACACATTGTATTTCTGGTTTCCGTAGAAAAAATGAGACAGGTTATGCTCCTAAGACAGGTTATCCTTCAAGAGATGAATCTGAAGGTCAAACCAGCCATCCAGCCAAACAAAAAACAAAAACAAACAACAATAACAACAACAACAACAAAAAAAAACAAAAGCAACACCAACAACAAAAACACAGAGGAAGAATGTGTTCAGGCTTTAAAAATTAAAAGTAAACTTTGTTTTAGGTTAAAACATATGCATCAACTGAGTTTAGACATATCATGATCAACAGTTCTCTATATTTTGAACATTTTGTGAATTTCTATAATGAGCTCCATCTTCAGCAAAAAGGAAGCATCTTTGATGAGAGTTCAAAGCTACACTCATCTGTGGGAATAAAGATAATAATGCATTATACTGAATTATAATAAATTAAACTGGTTTAGGGAATTAGGAAAGTGTGGTCCATGACCTCAACGGCCAACATAGATGATTGGATTTGCAGGACCAGGCATGAATCCCATCCTAATGATTAGACCTGAAGTCAATTAGATGAATGTTGGTTGCTCTAAGATACAACTGCCACTATTACATATTTGCGGATACATTGTCATGTTGGTCATTATTGTAGTGTGTAGGCCATAAACCCTAAATATAAGGCTTAGGGAAGATCATGGATGGAGAAGACAGCATACTAAGAGCTGGAGGGCCAAGATATCTGCTGCAGCATAGCATCATTTGTACATCACATGAAGCTTCAGGGTTGATAACTCAATAGTATGGTTGCCTAAACAAGAACAACACAATAATGCCACCAGTTGACATGCCAATCAATGTTGGTATCTCACAAGGTTCCACCCTTAAATAAAGAGCTGCAGGCAACTAATAGCTGCTAAGTGGTAGAATTAGCCCCTTGATAGATTATCTACTGCCAAGTGGTCAGCCATGTACATATGAGCAAGACTAAATAGACTCAGCAGGTTGTATTTGATACATACACAGACACATACACAAACATATGCGCATGCATGCCACACATACACACCTACACACAAACACACTCATTAATAAAGAGTATTGAGAGGAGGAGAAAAGGGGAGGTCATAAATTGGAGACAGGAGGAGTTGCAGAGGGATATAGATGGTTGAAGAAATAAAAATTCAATATGTAGAAAATTCTCAAAAAGTATAACTTAACAAGTTGAATTTCAAGGATAGTTATTGATTGAAGAACTCTTCCATGGTTTGCTCTGGGTGTCATTTGAACTTGGATGTTTATAATCCAGTAGTTATGATATACATAACATAATAATATTGGCTATAAAATACCTTCTATAAAACTTAACATCAGATGACAGGTAACAGTCTTTGTACAAAGGCAGAGTACATCCCAGAGAACAGATTTTGAGGTAATAGAGAAAACCTGGGTAGAGTAGTAACAATGAGATGTCATGTTAAGTGATTCAGGATAAAGAGATAGACAGGTATGAAAAAGCAAAAAGGTCTATCCTCACAAGTGATTCTGAACACAGGTTTAAATTGGCTTATACTTTTACCTGTACTGTTCTTATGTTAGTCAGCTCTCTGTTCCTATAGAAAAATAATTGAGCTGATAAATCTATAAGCAAAGTTTATTTGGCTCACAGTTTAGAAAGTTTTAGTCATGACCAGTTTTCCGCAATATGTCAGGGGAACATCAGAATAGAGGAACAGCCACAGAGGAGGCCCATCCACTGAGAGAAAGGGAACAGAGGAAGAGACTGAAGTCCACCATCTGCTTTGAAGGCATACTTCCCTCAGTGATGTGTCTCTTGTTACTAAGACCCATTTCTTAAAGATTCTACCTTTTTGTAATTAGGGACAGAGCAGTTAACACATGGCCTTCGGGGGGGTATTTATCAACGTCAATGTTTTCCAAAACCAATATTCATTAAATTATTAAAAGGATGATCCTAAAAACTATATGTCCTGTTAAACTCTACAGCAAAAACTTAAGAGATAGGAAAAATTAAATTACCCATAAAGGAATGTAGGAGGAAGCATAAAAATATAATAGGGGATGTTTGAACAAACTTTTGAAAATAATGTTATTTATAGTAAATAAAAGCTGACTTGATAGACACAAAAATGAGTTTATTCGAAGGATAGATTATTTTTTACTTTCAAAAACTGATTGATCTTTATTTTAAACCATTCACCTCTATACACACAAATGTGTTACTGATTGATGGGGAATTAGTAAATTCTATTAAATATGTAAATAGCAAATATTATCAAGTCAACAAAAAAGTCTACCTAAAATACTACAAGATTCTTCTAAGGCTTTAATAGTAGAGAATTACCCTGAGTCTGAAACCAGACAAAAATAATATATTAAAAAAAATCAAACTAAGTACTTCCCATGGATATAAATGTACAAATGCTTAACAAAATGTTATCATAGACACATCCATGAATAGAAGATAATATATATCATGTGAGCCAATCCTAGAAAATCAAACATGCTTTATCATTTGTCCATCAATTCAAATAATTCACTAACAAAAAATATGTCAAAAAAATTTACCAGTGCTGGAGAGAATGGAAGATAAGACCCATGAATACTCTTCTAGGAGACTGGGGTTAAAGTTCCAGCATCCACATGACAACTCACAGCCATCTATAATTCAAGTTCCGGGGGATATAATACCATCTTCTGGCCTCCATTAGGGTCATATGTGTGTGATGCATAGGCATCCTCATAGACAAAATATGCAGACACATAAATGAATAAAGTATTTTTTAAAGACTAGTAGAAAGTATTTGCCAAAATTCCTCAACCATTCATGGTATAGACACTTAGCAAATTAAGAATAAATCTCCTTCAAATTAATAAGAGACCTTTATATAAAACTATACCAGATGTTTTACTTAATAGGAAAGGGCTGAATTCCTCCCTGTTGTGCACAAGTAAAACATATGTGCTCTCATTACATTGATTCAGCATTTCCCAAGAAATCCTCATCAGTGTGGCAAGATACAAAGAATGAAATACTGCTATAGTCATATATCAGTTTTCAGCCCAATTGTCTTCAAAGAAGCTTCATCCAGCAACTGATAGAAACAGATGCAGAGACCCACAGCCAAACATTAGTCAGAGCCCAGGGAATCCTGTGGAAGACCGGAAGGATAAAAGGAACCAGAGGGATCAAGTATACCACAAGACAAACCACAGAATCCACTAACCTGGGCTCACGGGGGCTCAAAGAGACTGAACTGAGCTTGTCTCTCCTAGGAGGCTGCATCCACGATGTCACACCAACATGACTGTCTAAACATGAACTAAACCTGGACACACCAACAGACATGCTAATGATGAGTAGGGAACACTCCTGAGTATTCTCTTCTACACAAAGAGCTAAAGGCTGGAGAAATGGCCTTTCTCCAGGAAGAGTATACCGATTGGTTATTTACTACCAAATGGTCAGTCCTGAAAAAACAAACATACAACTAGCATTATACAGAGTACACACACACAAGCAAAAATTAAATAAAAAGGAGCCCATGAATTTGAAAAAGTACAAGAAGGGATATACGGAAAAATTTATCCACTAATAAAACTAGGGCTGAGGAGATGAGTCAGTGGGTACAGTGTTTGCTATGGATCCTGGCTAGTTTTATATCAACTTGACACGAACTAGTGTCATCAAAATTAGGGAGCCTCAGTGGTGCTTATAGTGTTTCTATAAGCTTGGACAAAAGGCAAACCTGTAGGTTATTTTCTTAATTAATGATTGATGAGAAAGGACCCAGCCCATTTTGAGTGGTCTGATGGTCCAGGATTCTATAAGAGGACCTTATTCTTATAAGCAGGTTGAGCAAGCCATGGGGAACAAGCCAGTAAGCAGCACTCCTCCATGGCCACCGGTTTTCCCTGTGCTTCAGCTCTGGTTTTGACTTCATCTAAAGATGAACAGCAACACAGAAGAGTAAGCCAAATAAACCCTTTCCTTCCCAATTTGCATCTGGTCACCAGGTCTTTTCACAGCAATGTAACCAAAGAGGCATGCATGTATAAGAACCTGAGTTTACATGTATCAGAATATATGTAAGGGTGAGCATGCCAGTGCAGTCTGTCATTTCCATAGTCCTTTGACAGGTAAGGGGTTAGAGGCAGGAGAAGCCCTGAAAGACAGTCTGGTGTACCAGAGTCAATCACCATGAGGCACTATTGCAAAATGAATACCAACATTCTCATATTGTTCTGTCTCCTACACTCATATGGTGACATGCATGTGTCCAAAATCAAGCACATGCACACACATACATGCATGAACACACACACACACACACACACACACACACATACACACACACACATGGGCAGGAGAGGGAGAGGGTAGAGAGTGGAAGGAAAAGACTAGGGAAAATGTTTCCAAAACACATCTGATAAGAGATTTCTATTGCAAACATATAAATAACTCTTAAAGTTCAGTAATAAAAGAAACTAATCCAGTCTTGAAGCTAAACTAAGATTTGAGTAGGTACTCTGCTGAAATAATGCACGTGGACTAAGCATATGAGATGTTCAACCATTAGTGTTCAGGGAGAAAGCAAATTAAAATGGCACCTAGATGTTCCTATTCAAATTTTAAAGGCTTCATTTATATGTATGAGCTAAGGAGGTAAACTTTACATTATTACTCTCATGAGTATAGTATAAAAATGACTCATCTCTCATGATTGAGCATTATTTCTAATCTCAATGCCTGAAGTCTTCTCTCTTGAGTAATTGTTTTTCATTCATAATCAATGCTGATGTTCCCCTAAATATCTCTGTGTTCAGAAGCTCAGGTAAATGACATTCTATCCTTTGACATTAGATTTTCAAATGTAAAATGTAAGACTGGGAAGGTATGAACTACCACAGCTTTCTGATCCTAGTTCATTCCTTGAACATTTGATTGATTCTTTTTATTGGTTACTTTATTTACATTTCAAATGTTATCCCCCTCACCAGTTTCCTCTCCACAAATCCCCTATCCCATATCTCTCCCCCCATCCCTGCGTCTATGAGGGTGCTCCCCACCCACCCATCCACTCCTGCCTCAGTGTCCTAGCATACACCTATGCTGAATCATCTAGTCTCCACAGGACTAAAGGCCTCCCTTCCCACTAAGGCCAGATAAGGCCATCCTCTGCTACATATGCAGCTGGAGTCATGACTCTCTCTGTGTATACTCTTTGGTTGGTGCTTTAGTCCCGGGGAACTTTGGTGTGTCTGGTTGGTTGATATTGTTGTTCTTCCTATGGGGTTTCAAACTCCTTCACCTCCTTCTGTCCTTCTCCTAACTCCTCCATTGGGGTCCCCACATTCAGTCTGATGGTTGGCTGCAAGCATCCACATCTGTATTAGTCAGGCTCTGGCACAGCCTCTCAGAGGACAGCTGTACCAGACTCCCGTCAGCAAGCACTTTTTGACATCAGCAATAGTGTCTGGGTTTGGTATCTGCAGATGGGATGGATCCCTAGGTAAGGCAGTCTCTGGGATGGTCTTTCCTATAAACTCTACCCAACTCTTTGTCCCTATATTTCCTTTCGACAGGAGCAATTCTGGATTAATATTTTTGAGATGGGTGGGTGACCCTATCTATCTACCTGGGGCCATGCCTATCCACTGGATATGGTCTCTACAGGTTCTCTCTCCCGTTTGTTGGGTATTTTGGCTAGTGTCATCCCCGTTGGTTCCTGGGAACCTCTTGGGTCCCTGATTGTTTTTAATAAAAGTAACATATTTCATCTACATTTGATCTATGAACTAATACAACCACACATATGTGTGGATATTTCATAGGATGCATTCCTTATTAAATTTTGTACTTTAAAAATAGAATTCTATGGGACTAGCAAGATGGCCCATTGTTTCAATGGTGGATAAACTGTATCCATGAGAAGAAAGCACTTAGAGTAGATCCTGTTCTCACACCCAGAACTATTAACAGCTCAAGGGCTTATGGATTACTCGGTTGGTAGCAAATTCACACAGCCTATTCAGTATCCTGAAGTTTAATCCTGACCATTAGCTGGGCAATGTCTGTTTCAAATACAGGCCTAAAGCACCAGCAGCAGGAGCAACTGTAAACAAATGTGATCACTTCAAAGTGAAAAGCACCTGCATAGCAAAGGAAACAAGCTACAGAGTGAAGAGAAAATGCACGGTGTGAAAAGAACCTATTCACAAGCTATGTGTCTGATGAGTTAGTAACCAAAATATGTCAGAACTCACTTGGTAAAAGTTAATTAAGTTTAAAACAGTTAAAGTACTGGGAGAGGAGACATAGACAAAGGACTTGAGTGGATGGCTATTCCTTAAGAGAAAAGAAATACGGCCAATGAAAATGTAGATGTTTGGAGCCGACCATCAGACTGAGATCAGGGACCCTGGAGGGGAGCTGGTGGAAGGACTGGAGGAGCAGAAGGGGATTGCAAATGCATGGGAAGAATAACATCAGCTGGTGGACCACCCAGTGTTCCCATGGACTACACTACCAACCAAGGAGTGTACAGGGAAGCATCCACAGCTCCAGATACAGATACACAAGTAGCTGAGGATGGCCTTGTCTTACAGCAGTGGGGGGGAGCCCTTGGTCCTGTGGAAGTCTGATGCCCCCGTGTAGGGGGATGCTGGAGGGATGGGGTTGGAGGGGGAGTACCCTCATAGAGCAAAGGGGAGAAAGGAGAGGGAGGTTGTGAGATGAAGGGGCTTGTGGAGGGGTAACCAGGAACTGGGATATCATTTGAGATGTAAATGAATGGAATGATTAATAAAAAAATAAAAATAAAGATGTATTGACTTGGGAAAAAAGAGAAAGAAGTAACCAAAACGGATATGAACAAAATGCCCCATTTCTCCAGTTATTAGGAAAGTGCATATTGAACTCAGATGATGCATCCACTAGTACAACTGAGCCCAGATGATATATCAACTAGAATGGCTGTTATGTGAAATATGAATGATAGTGATAGTGGGTATTGGGAGAATATGGAGGCTAGGAAAACACTTGTAGACTGTTAGGGGGAAGTGTCAAGTAATATATCAATGGCAGGAAATGATATGCAAAGTTACCAGAAGTTTAAAAACAGAGCTACAATATAATCCAGGAATGATTACACTGTGCGTATATCCACTGGAAATGACATTGGTGTGTTAAAGACACCAATGGTCACTCTAGCACTAATCACTTTTACTAAAATGTGGACTCAACCTAACTAGCCCACAAGACAAATGAATAAAGGAAATAGATTCTCTGTCTAGTGTAACACTGCTCAGTCTTTAAGAAAAAGAACTCCTATCATCTCTTAAACATCGATAAGCATTACATTATATAAAATGAAACAGGCACAGAAAGACCATACTATATTATCTCAATGACTCGTCAAAACTAGAAGAAATTCAGCATACATACAGAAACAGAGAATAGAGTGATTATTTCCAGGGGCATGAGGATGGGTATGTATTTCACACATGGTCAGAGGATGCAAAATATCAGAAGAAAAGTGTAACAAACTCAAGAGACCAATTGTACAAAAAATTTATTGAGATTTCATTTAAATGTTCTCATCACAAAATTAACATGTTACCAGGCATATGTTGATAGGCTTTGTGAACAGGCCTATAATAAGCAGAGGTATCAAATCTTGTGTTGATTATGAAAAATGTGAGCAAATATTTTGTATATAAAAACTGAATAGGGACTGGGGGAATGGCTTAGTGTTTGAATCTCCAGCATCCACACACAAAAAATGCTGGGCATGACCACATGTGTCTATAACCAAGCATGAGGGGTTGGGGGACAAGCAAATTTTAGAAGTTCTCTGGCATCTAACATACCTAAGGTGATGAGCTTTCAGTTCAGTGAACAACATTGTCTCAAAGTAGCAAGGCACAAAGGAACAGAGGAAGATACCTAATTTCTTTTGCCCTTTCCATGCATATGCATGCGTATGTGGGAGCACACATACATATGCCATTCATGTGGAATACATACACATACAAGAGGAATACTAATAAATGGGCTGGATAAATGGCTCAGTGACTAAGACCAGTTGCTGCTTTTATATAGATCCTGGGTTCAGTGCCCAGCATCCACACAGCTCACCAACATCTGTAACTCTAATTCCAAGAGATCTTATGACCTCTCTGGCCTGCACAAGAACTAGTTACTGTGGCATCTACACACATACACACACACACACACACACACACACACACACACACACATTGATATATATTGATATATATGTGTGTGTAGTGAAAACACTCATATACATATAATAAAACAGATCTTTAAAATGATAGTAAGAATAAAGCTCAGAGAAATAGTTCTTGCCAAGTATTTGAAAGGTTCTTTAATATGAAGCTAAAATTATTCAATTAAATTATTACGAACTATGCCAGAAGCTTTCAATTTGTTAAAAGGTGGAGGGGTGATTGTTGCTAATGATAGCCACATAGACAAAAGAAACTGAAAGATGTTTTTAAGTCTAGAGAAATATTTTAAGTATTAAATTGGGCTTTGTGTTTACTCTATAAGGCTCCCAGATGTTCATCTCTATTATAATTAGAAAATAAAGTATTTAAAATACTCCAGTGAATTTTTATGCTGTTTAAAATTTATCTAATATTTCATATAACTAGGCTTATGGTTAAATATCATTTCATTAGCTATTTGTTATTTAAATGTGGAAGATTCCACAGCAATTGCTTCTCTTCTTCTTTATTCCTAATTTTGATTTACAAGAGATACACCAATTGGAAGTCTGAGGAAACAGCAGCAGGGAATCTAGAATAATAGAAAAAAAATCTCATTATTTTGTGATATTTTTACTCAGAAGTATAAAATCTTTCTTATGCTGTCTGATAATACCCATGTACTCAACAAAATGCCTACACCCTTTACAATAACTACCCAGCTTTCCTTTGCCCTCAAATGATCATTTAAAGATGTAGATTGCACCACACTAACTTACTACACAGTTCCCAAAGCACCTAAGAGGTTGGAAGACATTATGATAGAGTAGCGATAAGGTAAAAGAGGAAGGAAACTATTAAGTAGCTTGATAGCAGAATAATATATCAAACTGTCAGTTTGGATAAAAATATTCATCCATTTTCTAGTATTGGATGTACTTGAGGACAAGAAACGTTGACTTTTTTGGTTTTGTTTTGTAACAACTTTTCAGAAAGCAGCCATTTTGATTGCTCATCTCTCCAGCAACTTCACTATTGTATTTCTGTTCCAATATCTGCAGCTAGATGAAAGGGGAGTTGGAACTTACTGATAATTATACACAATGCGTACACATATGTGCTTGCATGCAAACACACACACATACATACATGCACGTACACACACACACACACACACACACACACACACACACACACACACACCGCATGAACATGCTCAAGTGGAATCATTGGACCATAGAAAGCATCTAGTTATTTACTAAACTTTGGAAATAACACAAGTGATTCACTTTAGTGCCCAGTATCTTAAGATGCCAGCTAGTCAGCTAATTGTTACCAAGGGATCCCTGGCTACGTAAGTCACAGGAGAAAAGGTAAAGGGTAAGCTATCACTTACACCTAAGTTTAAAGGGAAGATTCCGAGACTTCACTAAGCCCTGTGGAGAGTGTTCTGTTCTTTCACAGAGCTGCATAAAATCGCTGACATCATAATGTAGGCATTGAAAATAATAAAGAGGATGGACAGCCAACCAAGGAAGCTAGCTGTGCGTGGCTGAGATCTCATATTATTAACGTACACATGTTGGTTTGATATGAGATCTCATATTATTAATGTACACATGTCGGTTTGATATGAGATCTCATCTTATTAATGTACACATGTCGGTTTGATATGAGATCTCAT
>JADRCD010146988.1:0-18786 GCA_019843815.1 Montemys delectorum | reverse complement strand
TTTGATACGAGATCTCATATTATTAACGTACACACGTCGGTTTGATATGAGATCTCACATTATTAATGTACACATGTCGGTTTGATATCTTCTCATGTACAACACAGACCACTTAATTAGTGGATAGATTCACACTGTGTTCATTTATTTATTTTTTAATTTAATTTAATTTATTTTACTTATTCTCTTTATATCCCACTCTCTGGCCCTTGCACAACATAATTCAATTAGTTAGTGGATGAACCCATACTGTATTCATTTATTCATTGTTTCAATTTAATTTATTTTATTTTACTTACTCAACATCCCACTTACTGCCCCCTTCTTGGTCACTCCCTCCAATAATCCTTCTCCCATGCTCCCTCCCCTTCTTTACTTAGTGCATATCCCCTGGGGGTATCCCCTCTATCCTGACATTTCAAGTCTCTGGAATGCTAGGAGCTTCCTGTCCCACTGAGGCCAGGCAAGGCAGCCCAGCTAGAACGTATCCCAGGTACAGGCAACAGCTTTTGGGATAGCCCCCATTCCAGTTGTTCAAGACCCACATGAAGGTAAAACTTCACATCTGCTACATATGGGGCTGCGGAGGCCTAGCTCAAGCCTGTGTATGTTCTTTAATTGATGGGTCAGATTGTGAGAGTCCCAAGGTTCCAGGTTAGTTGACTCCATTGGTCTTCTGTGGAGTTCCTATGTCCTTTGGGGTCCACAAACCTTCACCTATTCTTTCCTAAGAGTTCTCAAGCTCCATCTACTGTTTGGATGTGGATGCCTGCATCTGTCTGAGTCAACTTGTATATGGAGCATCTCAGAAGACATGTTCCTGTCTACAAGAATAACAGAGCATCATTAATAGTGTTAGGGATTGGTGCTTGCCCTTGGAATGTGTCTCAAGTTGGGCTGGTTACTCCCTCAGTCTCTGTTCCATCCCCTGTGCCTACCTTTCTTGTAGACAGGATAAATTTGGGGTTTGAAAGGTTAGTGAGTGGGTTGGTATCTTTATTGCTCCACTGGGTTTCCTGCCTGGCTAAGGAGGTGGCTTCTTCAGGTTCCATGTCTACAAGGTAGTGAATCATAGCTAAGGCTACCCACACAGATTCTTGGGTACCTTCCTTATCCCAGGTCTCTGTCTTGTCCTGGAAATGCCCCTTCACCTCCTCACCCTCTTCAGTTGCAAATTTCCGTTAATTTTCATAGCCATCTATTCATCTCCTTTTCTTTTCATCACTTGATCCTGAAACTCTCCATTGCCCTATCCATTCTCCCTTCTCTCTTAGTTCCCTCTCTATCTCCATCTACCTCTTGTGATTATTTTATTCCTCCTTCTAAATGAGATTCAAACTTCTTCACTTGGACCATTCTTCTTGTTTGGCTTCTTTGGGTCTGTGGATTGTAACAAGGGTATCCTATATTTTATGACTAGAATACACTTATCAGTGAGTACATATAGTGCATGTCCTATTGGCACTGAGTTACCTCACTCAGGATGATATTTTCTCGTTCCATCCATTTGCTTGTACAGTTCATGGTGTCCTAGTTTTTAATAGCTGAATAGTAACCCATTGTGTAGATGTACCATATTTTCTTGATCCATTTTTCAGTTGAGGGACATCTAGGTTGTCTCCAGTTTCTGGTTATTACAAATGAAACTGCTATGAACAAAGTTGGGCAAGTGCCTTTGTGAGATGGTGAAGCATCTTTTTGCCCAGGAGTGGTATAGCTGGGTCTTGAGGTAGAACCATTCCCAGTTTTCTGCGAAATTGCCAAATTGAATTCCAAAGAGTTTGTATGAGTTTACACTCCCACCAGTAATGGAGATGTGTTCCCCTTGCTCCACATCGTCACCAGCATATGCCATCTCTAGAGTTTTTGATCTTAGACATTTTGATGAATATAATATGGAACCGCAAAATTGTTTTGATTTGCATTTGATTTTGATTTGTAAGGACTTTGGACATTTCTTTAAGTTCTTATTGGGCATTTAAGATTCTTTCGTTGAGAATTTTCTGTTTTCTTCTGTACCTCATTTTTAATTGGGTTATTTGGGTTGTTGGTGTCCAACTTTGAGTTTGAAAATTTTAGAGATTAGTTCTCTGTCAGATGTAGTGTTTTTTTTTTAATTTTTGAGATTATAATCAAAATTTCAAAACAAAATATGTACTTACAAAATGTTTTATTTTAGATTGTGCAGTTCTCATTCACTATTCAACAGAGTTTAGAACACTGAATTCCCTAAAGATTTCCATGAGTGCCAAAATGAACTGTGGTCTAAACTCATTGATGCTTTAATTTGTAGATTAAATCAGATCAATGATTAATGATAGGTGAATTCCAGTCCCTTAAATCTTATTTTATTTATAATTTATATTCTGTAATCTAAACCTTGCCAAATATAACTTGACACAATGTCATTGCTCATAATAAGTGAGCAAAAGTTTTTACATGATATATAAAATATATTTGGGCTGGAGAGATGGCTCAATGGTTAAGAGTACTGACTGCTATTCTAGAGGTCCTGAGTTCAATTCCCAGCAACCATGAGGTGGTTCACAACCATCTGTAATGGGATCTGATATTCTCTTCTGGTATGTCTGAAGACAGTTAAACTGTATTCATATAAATAAAAGATATATATTTAATATAATATTTTCAATTTAACAGTGTTAAGTATCTTCAACTGTCATGATACAATATTATATTCAAATGCATGTACAAAAGTTAAGTTAAAAAATTTATATATGTTCTACTGGTTTGGGGATTGGGAATTGACTCAGTGGTTAAGTGCTTCCTGTGCAAGCATCAGGAACCAAATTTGAATTCTCAGAATCCAATAAATGTCAGGTGAGTATAGCAGCCTTCCTATGATTTCTCTTTTGGGGGGTAAAGACAGAAGACTGATTCCCCAGAGCAAACTGACTAGAATCTAGCCAAATTTGGTAGCTCCGAGTGTGATTAGTGACCTTTCTATAAAATGCAAAAGCTATGCAGGATGATAGCCACCACCAGCCTTGGGAGTCTAATGCATGCATGCGTACTCATATGCATGTACACCCACCCCATACATACAAATATGCACACGAAGGAATACCATGTCCCCACATTCATGAACACAGAAAAGGAAAAAAAGAAAGAAAGAAACAGGTATCCTAGTGCTTAGCATTAAAGGAGAACAGTGATTTGTACATTTGTACGACTTCTTTTTGACATATTAAGGCAAATTACCTTTTGACCAAATCAGTCCTCAGAGCTCTGAAAAGACAATCAAGATAGGTGCGTATTTGAGTGGATGCTCTCACAGTCTCAGGGAGCAGAAGACTGAGATGAACTGATTTCACTCTGATTAAGAATAAGACTGCACAGTGAAGGGCTATAATCACGTGAAGACACTGGTGCAAGATAACTAGATAAGTGAGGGGGAAATAGAGAAGAAAAGGAAAGATATGAAATAAAATGAGAAAGGAAACTATCTGCAGAAGAAAGCAGAAGACTTTCAGCATCCTAGGTCCCAGGAGATGGTAAGCAAATCAAGCTACAACTTTATCTTATTGAAAAAGAAAACTGGGTGATTTTTGTTAAGTAAAGAAAAAAAAAAGACAAAATGCTGAATATAGCAACCCAGAGAAAATGGGAACACATTACTCATTCTGACTACATAACAGCAATTGTTTAAAAAAGAGAGCTTTATCTTAAGCTTTGTGTACCTAAAGATTTGTTTATTGGGAAAGTAATCACTTTCAAATGAAATAGATACCTTCCATGACAGAGAATATCTTAGCAACTACAGCTTTTCATTTTGTAGCCTAAATTGTTCTCTTGGATGCGGTGGGCTTGGCAAACAGTTTTGAGCAGCTCCAGCCAAGACTGTCATTATATAAATTCATGATTTAAATGTTCATTGTTGTCAGACTTCTCTGTGTGTGATGTAGCTCAGTGTTGATTCAAATCCCATGTAGAGGAGATCACCGAGTGTTTGACAGTAACTACAAAGCGGAATAGTTTCAACAGCTCAATGAGGAAATATTTTTGTTTAATTTAAGCCAGTTCTTCCAGAGGTGAACCAATTAGTCTGCATTTAACAAACATAGCAAGTTGTTGGCAAATCAGAGCAGTGACAGTGTCAAATGAGGAAGACAAACTAATTGTCATTTCTCATTAGTAACTTGCAAGTTGGCAGGATTTCCTTTTACATCACAGTAGAGGTACAAAGCACTGTGGACCACTGATTTTTATCATGTTAGTACACATGCTCTGCTGCACACTTTAGACAGAGTTTTTTCATATATTAAAAAAAAAAAAGGTATCAGCTAGGGTTTCATATATACATTTGTTGGGACATATTCTTAACAGTAATTACTCCAATCAGTACTTTGTAGGAAGTGCTGGCTTAGGGCTAGATATAGCTATGCATAGTAGTTGCACTCAAACTTTGGTTGGTCAAGCATAGGAATATGTCTTTTAAACCAAGACATCTAGTCACTTCATTGAAAGAACTTCTAATTCCAAAAACTTCATTCTCTAATTTCACATTTCTTCATTTGTTGCTAAAAACAAAACAAAAAGTGAAGACTCACAGTAATCAAAGCTAATGAGAAAATAAGAAGCATTTTTCAAATGCAAGTGATATTTCAGATACTTATATTAAAACTTAAATATGCTTAATTCTCATGTAGACCTGACATAAACCATTTAAGTGGGTACTACCAAGTTATAACTTCGGGGCTACTTTGATTTTCCATTTTTAATGGTATCCTTCAGCTGATTGATACAGTGACGAAATATTTGAGATAATCCCTTACTGATTTGACTTGAAGCATCTTCTATGACCACGAAGAGGATAACAAGAACATGGCATCTCTGTGTCATTTACTTTAAAAATAATTTAGTTTGCATGCTTCCGACTTCCCCTTCTTGATTCTTGTGAAATTTGTCGACACATTTTCCTAGCCAGAATAATTAAGATACATCCAGATATTCAAAAATACAGAATAACTAAGGTAGTACTGATAATACAGTTTACTGGCACCAATATACCCACTTCTGCCTGACAGGCATTCTGTGGAGACTTTGTCAGACAGCAGTGGCAAGCGTCACAACATTTGTTCTTTTCATACCTACCTGTGTTTTATCCATGTCTTGCTGTCCTTACTGCCATCCGCTCAGCTAAGCTTCTTCTTTCTCTCACAGAGCTTCTGAAATACAGGTCTTCCTAACTGACATCCTATACACACCCTTGGTCCATTAAAACAAATCCTGCAGATAACATCCATGGGAATGGTTATGGAGTGTAAACCAGATTGCCTTGTTCTTTGGCCAAACTATCTCTAACAACTTTATCTAGTAATTATACAACAACAACAACAACAACAACAACAATGCCACTTACAAAATCTTTGAACAAAATCTGACTGCTTGCTTATTTCTCAGACACTGACTCTCATCCAGTAGGGTACCAGATCTATTGCTCCCTGGTTTGTGAGAAACCATCATTAAATATTTATGAATTTTGCAAGGCAGGGAGACCATATCAGGAACTTCAAGTAGGACTCGATAGGAGAATTTACACAACAAAAATCAGTGAGTGCTAGAAGTCAAGGCTGTTTTGGATTTTGTATGTTTGTTCTGGAGAGTCAGTTGTTAATCATCAACCATCACACAACTGTTGCTACCTCTGTCTCAACTGCCAGTTTCTACTGAAGCTGGATTTGCCTGGTTGTGCTGGTTAGTTTTCATCAACTTGACACTTATCAAGACATACTTAGGATTAAGGATTCTCAATTACAGAGTCACCTCCATAAGATTGTTCTGTGTACGTGTCTTCATTAATGATGGATGTGGAAGGGCACAGTTCACTGTGGATGGTGCCATCCCTAGTCAGGTGATTGTGGGTAGTATAAGAAAGCAGGCTAAACAAATCATTGGGAGTTAGCCAGTAAGTAGGATTCATCTATGGTCTCTGCTTTAATTCCTGCATCCAAGTGCCTGCCTTGGCTTCCGTCCCTAGTCAGGGTTTGTAATACTGCACAAAATATTATGACCAAGAAGCAATGGGTTTATTCAGTTTACCTTTCCACATTGCTGTTTGTCACCAAAGGAAGTCAGGACAGGAAATCACTCAGGGCAGAAACTTGGAGGCAGGAGCTGATTGGATTGCTTCCCCTTTCTTGCTCAGCCTGTGTTCTTATAGAACCCAGGACTACCAGCCAAGGGATGGCACTACCCACAATTGGCCCTCTTACACTTCACCACTAATTGAGAAAATACCTTACAGCTGGATTTCATGGAGGCATTTCCCCAAGTGAGGATCCTTTCTCTGAGATAACTCCAGCATGTTGACACCCGAAACCAACCAGTAGAGCTTCCCTCAACAATGAAGTGTAACCTGAAACTGTAATAAACCCTTTGCTCCCTATGTTAGCTTAGGTCAATATTCTATCATAGCCACCAAAAGCAAGTAGGACGCTGACCTTCTCACATGTCTGCTTTCCTCCTGCCACTTCAGGAACTTTACTTATGTTGTCCTTTTGGGGATTCTCCTCCTTTGGTTGTCATCACTGGCTCCTTCTCACCCTAAACAATATTTTCCTAAAGAAACATTCCATGCCTACTGGGATCAAAGGGACCACTATGTAACATGAAACTATTTTCTGTATGATCTCAACCCTGCATGATAGAACCGTGCCACAAAACTCAAGTTCCTCTTTATTATGCAGTTTTCATTTGATGTTAAACCACAGAGAAACAAACAGTAAAGCATATTCTTGTCTAATTATCAAGAATCTTGAGGTCAGACAGTCAGAGGCACAACAGCTGGGTAAAGACATCAAGGACTAGAGCCCTTAACTTTCCTGCTTCTGAATCCTTAGGACCCCAGAAGCCATCTTTAGAATGGCAGTAATGGTTGTTTCAACTCTCCACACATTAACATATTTAGCTGTGTGAAAGAAGAAAAGAACATCGATCAAACTTCTGGAAGTGTACATGTGCAGTTTATCCATCTTGAAGGTCTTTTTGGACTTTGTATTTATAACAACTTGCTCAAAATTAAAATAGATTCTGGAAGGAGAGAAATTTTTTCATGGTCTGCATTCTGCAGTGGATAGTATCAAGGATAAGAGACTTTGGAGTAGATAGTTCATATTATCTTTAATAGTACTTAATATATTTTTGCTGCCCTAGTACAAAATAGCTTTATATAGTAAAGTTTCAACTTCAGATGAATTATGGACCAAATCCTACATGCCAATCACATTAGTCAAAAGTCATCATTGAAGACTAATGAGATGACTCCACGATTACTTCAGATCACTGGAAGCATGTTCTACTTGAGTTCCACCATTTCTTAAACTCACTATTTTTTTTAAACTAATATTTTGTTTACAGCATTCCTTTTTTTTTTTAATGAAGTGCTATCAAATTTTTTCGTATTACCATTTTCAGTAATCTCTAGATAGAGTCTTGACTATGTTTTTTACAAGCCAGTGTTATTATGAACAAATGCATCCAGAGACAATCTTACAAATGTTTGCTCCAGCTCATGATGCTGTGTATTGTCATATTTAAATGATAATTTGTGTGAAACTTGTCTGGTTTTTTTCCAATCTATTTTAAGTATCAGGTTAGAGGAATAAATAAATAAGTACATAGGCAACAGAGCTAAATACTGCTGGTTTTTGTTTTTAAGACTGCCTTTCCCATTTATTGGTTGTATAGCTTTGGGCTAGATAGTTCATAAATCTAAGCCTTATTTTGTTTTGCAATGCCTGTATGATAGAAATAATAGTAATCTCTCTGTATGCATGTAAGGGTTTTTCTAAGTACTATAAGCTCTCAATGAATGATAGCCACTAGCTCACACTGATCCAAAAAAAATCTCCACCCATCATAACTAGCAAGTCTGTAAATGCTCAGATCTTTTATGGAAAAAAAGCATAAGGATATCTTCATGTGTACTTTCAATCATCTCAAAAATATTCATTATAACTAAATTATTACATAAATGAACATATCATGTAAATCATTGTTATATTCTACTATATTATGGAATAATGACAAAAAAAATCTGCAGAGATTCGGAACAGATTCATTCATTGATCTTAACTCTATTTCGGACCTATGTTTAATTACAACTATGGAATAGAACCTCAAGATACAAACATCTGGCTGCATATGTTTTATTAAGCAACATTTCACATGTTTCCCAGATTCTAGAACACTATTTCTTCCTTCAAATTTCAATTCTTCATTATCAGCTCTTTCCCCGGAGAACAAGCTTTTTTCTCTGGATATGAGCTTCCTCTTTTATACAATGAATATAATTGTAATTAAAATGGCAAGGACACACTGAAAATCCATACCTCAGTATAACTTTACATTATAATTGCTAGGAAACTTTCAGGATTCTGATGTCCATGATACCCAGGTCAAACACAAGCTCAGTGAAATCAGAAATATATGTGAGTAGGATCCAGGCATCATTTTTTTTGGTTGTTTTTTTTTTCAGTACTCCCATGTAATTCCAGTGGGCTGCCTAGACTAATAACCATTCTATTCTGTCATTTGAAAGCTTCCCAGGTGATCCTGTTGATCAATAGCTTCCACCTGAGAGAGGTACATTGGTAAATGCATAAGGGTTAATCTTTATTGAAAGAGGAAAAATTAAGAGCTCAGTGTCTGACCAAGAAAGCCTGCAGAGCACAGGGCTGTTGTGAAAATACTGAGTGTCAAAGAGGAAAAGCTGCTGAAAGTAAAGTCGTGGTGGAAACAGGAATAAAAGGCACTGGGTTTAACATCACTCAGACCCAGATTCCACTAAATCTCCCATTTGTGAGTGAGTTACTTAAATCCTGCATAACCATGATGAAAACATTTGTAACATAGAGATAGTTACCCCATGTACAATCATGTGCAAAGATAAAGTGAGTTAAAAGTTATGAAGATGCTAATATACAATGCCCTTAAATTGTAGTTTTAGTATCTCCTTACCATCTTTGTGCTGAGTGCGTTGTTGTAATCAGTTAAATGTTAATCTGTAAAAGCCTTGACAGATGATTAGGTTAAGCAGTGACCTATCCTCAGTATGGATCCATGCCATTTAAGAGAGAGTAGGCTAGGTATTCTTTAAGCATGAGTTCTGGCTGGTGTGTGCTTGCTTGCCCTTCTTCCATATTATTATCCACAAAATGTTCCTTCTTGTCTGCACCATACCCATGGACTTGCCATACTTTTGATCTGGGAGAAATAGACAGACGTATTTTCTCTATAAGTAACCCAGTCTATGAGTTTGTGTTATAGACACAGAGAACAGACTGACATTGATTGGTATCCAGATGAGGAGCAATAGCAACAACCAGAAACAATCAGAAACAACCAGAAAGCAGAGAGGCTCAGAGAGATTGGAAGAGGTTAGAAACAGTCTGTGTTGCTGTGAACAGAGTACGAAGGATGATTCTAATGAGAGGCAAGAAGTAGAAAGGAAATGGGAAAGTTTATAATGTCTCAGAATTACTTACTGAGGCCATGGTAAAAATGTTGACAGAAATTCAGTCAGTAAAGGACATGAGGTTTCGAATCAAAATGATCAATAAATAAGATATTGGAGACTCAAGGAAAGGGCACTCTTGTTATATAGTAGAAAACAAATTGGTGGGATTATGTCCATGTCCTAAGGCTTTATGGGTTGGAACATCAGTATGATAGACTAAAATATCAACCCCACAAAAAATTTCTAAGCAGCCAGCACTTAGGCAGCTGCATGGCTATGTTTAACTATATACATTGTGAGATAGAAGATAAGTTACTTAAAGTTGGAAGACAGAATTAAAAGAAAATTTGAGAATCAGATAAGGATTTAAGCAATTTGAAATTCGTATGGGTAAAAGAAAGAATTTAGTTTGGAAAAAGAATACAAATGGAATGACCATGCAACTATTTGATGAAATGATTAATATGCAGAGAAAGGGACCAAGATAATGGGAGAAAGTCAAGGAGAGCATAAACCTGTAGAAATCAGATTCGTATTTGAATACCTCTATGTCCATCTTGCAAGATAAAGAATTAAATTAGTTCTCCAGTTTTAAGATCTGCTGTGGTTTTTTGTTATCACATATTATTAGCCTTATTTGTACTTTGTCCTAATTATAAAATTTGTTTCCAAATTATCTGTTTCACCCACTTCTATTTATTTTTTGGAGTGCAACAGTATGTTTCATTTTAGTTTTATCACAGTATTTTGAGAGTAGATTAAATTTTGATTTCATAGTCTCCTGGATAAGGGAAATTGTTTCAGCTTGAGTAGTGAATTGCATGTCACTTATATCTGATTTAGATGAAAGTTTGAACTTTAAACGTCAGAGTTGTTGCTGGAATAAATTGAGGCATTTGAAACCCTAGAGATGGAAGGAATGCACTGTGTATATCAGAAAAGTCTAAGTAGGAGGGAGGCACAGAAGCATGCTGTGGTTTGAATAGCTCTGTCAAATCAATGGTGAAATTTAATTGCCATTGTAACAATACCAACCAGTACATTTGGAGAGGGATGAGTCACTGGAGCTCTACCTTTGTGGATGGGTTAATTATCAGTGTATTCCATTATTGTAGATGTGGTTTGGTTCTCTTGAGAGTGGTTCTGTTCTAGGAGCTAGCTCTATTTTGTCTACTTCCCATGTGATAGCTTCTGTTGTATCATGACTCAGTAAGAAATCCCTCACCAGGCTGCAACCCTTCAATCTTGACCTTCTCAGCCTCAAGGCCCACTGTGAGAAATAAACTGTTCTTTACAAATTAGCCAGACAGTAGCATTCTCTAGAGCATCTGAAAATGGACTAAGATTCCCAAATCACAGATGACCAATTAGAGGTTCCCACTGCTTTAAAGAGAAGGGTAAATAGAACTGAAGTTATAAAGGTGGAAAGGTATACACATACGGTTCCCAAGTGTTCTCTTTTCTTGGTGGGGTGGCAATGTTAAGGGTCAGTAACCAAGGTGAACTTTTCAGAAAGAAAAACTTTTGGGGATCTTCTTTGCCTGTGGCTGCTTAGCAGCCTTCCTACCTCCATCCTAAACAAAGACACACATGGATTGGAGCTTTTATGTTAGTAACCAATTTAGGTTTCAAAAAAACATGCAGGTAAGTTCTGAACAAGAACCACAAGAGCATTCTAATAAATAAGCCACAAGCCTCACTGTAGTACTTTTAACTACTGAGCTGTCTCAAAAGTTTGTCTGCCTTCCAGGATCCTAGTCTTGGGGGTTTTGTTTTGTTTTGGTTTTTGTTTTTTTTTTTGTGTGTGTGTGTTTTGTACAGAAGCAGAATTCTGTATACAGGTCCAGGTCTCACGTCCAGTTCTCAGTCACTTCCCTTTGTTTTCCAACACTGGCCAGGCTTGTATTGTATTCCTCATGTTGGCTTTCAGGATCCATTATCTTTCATCACCTTCTGGTTTTCCCTGGCTTCACGTTGCTGGACTCAAATGGACCAATATCAGCAAGAAGGCTCAGGGCCCAAGCCATTTCTGCCTAAACCCTCTTGACCTGCCTGGATAGACATAGAAGGCAGATTGATGACAATTCCCACTGCCTATGCAGCCAGGGAAAGCATGCTAATCCTCTCAGAGCTTCCACTCTCTAAAGTTCCACTCTTTGAGACCTTCCTCCCTTAGCTAATGTAGCAGAAGCAAATGTTATGTGATTCTGTCCAAAATTAGTATAAAAAATTCTTTGGAAATATTCTATCTCTTCCCAGGTATGCCATATAAGGAGTGTGAATGATGTAATGGTTGCAATATAATTAAGTTGCTTTATTTTCAGTAAGTCATACTGGAGCAGTATCTGGTTTTTGTTTTGTTTTTCTTGGACAGTATTTTTTACATCCCTGCATGGCCATAGAAATCATCTGGAAGCATTAAAAACCCAGAAGAGTGGATACTACTCAGAGATTTGGGGTTTATCAGTCAGCGCTCAAATGTTAAAAAAAAAAAAGAAAGTATTAAAATGATCAAATGTCATTTTTTAAATAAAATATTAAAATGAGATAGTACTCAACCATAATCACTTCTATCAGTAATTCTTAGATGTCTTGAAGAATTCAATTTAGCATCCTTTTTACAAACTATCTCAAAAAATAATAGAAGACAAGGTTTTCACATTTATTACTTATGAATCAGTACCACTATTTACACTCTCACTTTGAGCAGTTCTTTTAAATGAGATATTCAGGCTTTATTGTCACACTTTCTCAATCACCATCTCTCAAAGGGGGATGAGGGCTAGGAGCTTATATATCAGTCAGCCCTCTTTAGTGAGCTCAAAAACAATTATATTTGGAACCATTAATCTGCAACTGATTTTCAAAGGCCCTAGATGCACAATGTAATCCCACATGAACTTTAAAATATTCATGCCCTCTAGAGCACTGGTATCAACCCTGGAAGCCAGTAAGCCTCATGTCCAGATACAGTGCTGTGCCAGTCACATTGGAATCCCTTGCATGTGCCTGACTGTGCATCTGTGTTTTTAAAACTCCCTGGGTGATTATAATATTCAGCTGTGATGGTTAATCTTCACTACCAACCTGACAAGATCGAGAATCATCACAGAAATATGCTTGAGTGCGTTTGAAGGTACTATTTCTAGATGGTTGCAAAGAAAGAAAGGAAAACACCTTCTGCATGAGATTGGAGCTGTTGGTGAAGGAATCCTGGATTGAATAAAAAGAAGAAAGCAAGCTAGATACCCATAGTCACCTCTCCACTTTCTGACTGCTGATTAGTGTGGCCAGCCATCTTGTACTTGTCTATGCCAGCACACATACAGATACACATAAGGACACACACATATGCCATGAAACATGGGAACACATACATAAGAAATAAGGTTCCATGGATGAAGGAGGATGACAAGTATGAAAACTGAGACACCGTGAGAGGAATAGCTAGTGTAACTGATGAGGGAACAAAGAGCCATAGGAATTGAGATGTCAGTGAAGACATCCTTGAAGAGAGATTATTTGGGACAGGGACTAAAGCATCCTGCATCAGGCATGATATGCCCTCTGTCTGCCTCATCCCCTTGTACATTCTCTTGTGTTTCAGCTTTAATCCTACTGAAACTTCTTTCTGTCCTTTGTTATTGTATTTATTTACATTTCAAATGTTATCCCCTTTCCCAGTTTCCCCTTCACAACCCCCCTAACCCCTCCCTGCTGCTTCTATGAGGGTGCTCCACCACCCATCCACTGCCCTAACATTTCCCTATGCTGGGGCATTTAGCCTTCACTGAACCAAGGGCCTCTCCTCCCACTGATGCCAGATAAGGCCATCCTCTGCTACATATGCAACTAGACCCATGGGTCCCTCCACGTGTACTCTTCGATAGGCGATTCAGTCCCTGGGAGGTTGATATTGTTGTTCTTCCTATGGGGTTACAAACCCCTTCAGCTCCTTCAGTCCTTTCTCTAACTCCTCCATTGAGGTCCTCATGCTCAGTCCAATGGTTGGCCTTGAGCATCTGTATCTGTATTGGTCAGGCTCTGGCGTGAGAAGGGACTTTAAATGACCCACACTTCCTTAATCAAGCCTTCCATCTTCGCTGATTGTATCTTCATGAAACATTCCTCATTCTCTCTTTTCCTGATCTCATCATCTACCTAGGAGCTTGCTTAGTGTCCATCCTCTTTGGTCCCCCACAGGATGAAATATGTCTTTGTTATACATGCCTAGACCTCCTGTAGCACATTACTCTAAGCATATGCATCTTTGTAGCATATCTGTGACCCAAGACTGCGAATCTCATAAAAGCAAGAGAAGGGATTATCTCCTCTGTCACCACATCTCAATTCACAAACAAAGGTAGCTTTACTAAAACAAAGCATGGATTGCATGCCAATGGAAATGTGCTATAATTGTGTGGCACTCTGTGGCTTGTTTTAGAAAGGGGAAAGGAGAAACAAACAACATAAAAAAACAACAACAGAAACAAACAAAAAACAGTTTTCCAAACTACAGTATGAGGAGGAGGAGGTGGTGGTTAACAATGCAAGACATGAGTTTGATTGCTAAGGCCTTCAATAAACCCCCAAATGACCTGAATTTTATCTACTAGGTAGTGGATGCCAGTGAAGTTTTATTGTACATGTGTAAGAGCTAGATCTCTCATTCTGGATAGTTACGCTAGAAGCAATACCATGGCTGGTCTGAAAAAGGAAAAGACTCCTTTAAAAAAGAGATTAATTAGGGAGGTTGCATTCCAGTAGCACAGGTGAGAGACAATGAAGGCGTCTGTGAAATAATGAAGTAGAGAATTCCATTCAGAGGGCACTGTTCAGATGGAATCTATAGAGCTTGCTGAGTAACGGCATGTGGGAGTGAGCGTGAACGGTGATGCCACAGCCAAGCTTGGGAGTCAGGCTGTTTGGGGTCCTATTAATGGAAATATAGAATGCAGGAAGAGAAGAGCTGGTTTTCAAGGAAAAAAAAATAATGAGCTCAGTTTTAAACATACTGAGTTCTTTGTGCCCATGGGGTATCTGGGTAGAGTATTTTATGTGCTGGAAAGGCATAACATCTCAGCTGGTGCATCAGTAATTGTAGATGTGCCTAGTGTTGTCGAATTGACTGTGCTGTCTTTCAGTTTATGTACTAGAAGTCAGACTTTAGAAACTGACAGGGTGGCATTGATTTCATGATTTGTTTTACTTTGGGCTACAATTGGCAATAAAAATAACTACCCCAGCAGGGGAGAATCCAAAGTCCTTTCCTGGTGATTTGCTTCAGTTAGTACACATACCCATGTTAAGCTTACCCAGATTCAGAAGTGTAACAATTTTACCCTATAGGCAACCATGCTGTTATATTTTGTTCTCATTAGATTGGAAATTCCATGACTTCAGGAAAAACTGTTGTTGTTGTTGTTGTTGTTGTTGTTGTTGTTATTATTATTATTATTTATTATTATTATTATAAGCTTTGTACTATATATAACAGAACCTTAAATTGATAGATGCATAGATGCATGGATGGATGGATGGATGGATGGATGGATGGATGGATGGATGGATGCATGGACAAATGAATGGATGAATCAATTTATAATCTTACTGCAGTGACATGTAATATTTCTTATAGCTCGTTGCCTAGGAATTGAAAGCTTAATATCCTACTGTTTAATGCCTAAGTGGCTTTTTGGTGGGGTGCTGACTACAGCAACTGTGTAGGAAGGAATCACTATAAATATTTTTAAATAGGCTTTCATTACATTATTTTCTTTTGGCAATGTGAAATAATCCAAGGATTTCAGCTTTCTTTGCTGGCTATAAAAGATAACATAATTCTTGCTATATTAACCTCTGACTTTAATATTTGAAAACTCTCTTAATATTATTCTAAAGGCTGGTCAGTGGGGATATGACCAGAACTCTGTTTTGAAAAGGTAACATTGTAGAGTATAAAAAGATGTTGGAGAATAAGTTATTTCCATAGGGCAGAAGGTGAGGAGGAGGATGTGGAACAAGGTCCTCCCCCTACACACACATACATACACACCCCACAGTGACACACTTCCTCCAGCAAGGCCACACCTCCTAATAGTACCACTCCCTGGGTCAAGCATGTTCAAACCACCATACTACTTATTGGACCTAGAACAAGTGGTGAGATGGAGAGTTACTCAAATCATTTTCTCCGTAAAATACTTATTCCTTTTTAATATATTTTTATTTTTTTATTTATTTATTTTGTTTGTTTGTTTGTTTTATTTTGAGACAGGTTTTCTCTGTGTAGCCCTGGCTGTCTTATAACTCACTCTGTAGACCAGGCTGGCCTTGAACTCAGAAATCTACCTGCCTCTGCCTCCCAAGTGCTGGGATTAAAGGTGTGCACCACCACTGCCCAGCTAAAATACTTATTCTTAATACCTTATCAGACTATGGGAGCAAACAGTCTGGTTACGTTTCTTCCTCATAGAGTTGACAGACAACTAACGGAGCTACACAGCAATCAACTCACAGTACTAATCACTGTAACATTACATCTATGATAAATGTCATATTAAAAAAAAAAAAGAAGAAAAGGCAAACTCTAAAAGGAAAAAAAACAGTCCTGACAGTTGTGGTGGGCAAACTTCAGTATTTTAAGAGGCAGAAGTAGAAAGATCTTGAATCTGAAATACTTAGTGCATGTAAGGCTAAGAAATACCATCAAAGATAGAAGTAAAGGCTTACTTTTGATGAGTTAAATGGCCTTTGATCAAAAGGTGAAATCAATAAGCTCCAAATGATAAATTCTGATTTTACAATGAATCCCACATGATGATCAAGTGAAATAATGTCACCACTCACTTGAAATTATGGCATTTGGCTGATGCAGTAGTTTATTCTCTGTCTTCATGCTAATGTTTTTCCCCCCACTCAGATGTTGCAAGAGCAATTGAACTACTGGAAAAGCTACAGGAATCTGGAGAAGTACCAGTGCACAAGCTCCAGTCTCTCAAAAAGGTGCTTCAGAGTGAGTTTTGTACAGCAATCCGAGAGGTAGGACACTGAGAATTTAACAACTGCCTTCGGCCATATGTCTCCTGAGTAGAAAACACGTTTTGCCATATAAACAGTTGAAATTGTTAAGCTTGGAAGTACATCTTTGCTTTCTGTTTTTAGCTCCTTGGACAGATGATAAAATATAATTTAGTCTGCTAAACTCTTAAATTAGACCCAGGCAGAAATTATACATTTATATAAAACCAAACGTTGATTTTATGATACCAGCAAAGGACCTACTTCAGCAAGTGACTGTAGTGTGCATTCTAATCTACTGGGCCGTCACATGAAGCCTCATGGAAATTCAAATAGAAATAATCATAATTAATGAGGTGGTTTCTTAGGGGTATACTTGAGTACATTTTTCATAGTTAAGTCTTAGTAATTTCCTACCAATTGAAGTTATGCTTACTCAAATATTAATGCCTAGCGTGATAATGGAAATATTTCCAAATAGACTGCCATGCCTTTGTGGCAAATCTGCATAATGCTTCTTGGCTAATCATTGTTTTTGTTAAGTGAGGTAAATCACATTGTGTTCATATGACAATTTAAATTTCACAAATTGGATCTTGATGGAATTAACTTATTTCAACTGATTAATTTAATTGGTCTCAAGAAAATCTCCTTGACATACATAAGCTATCTCATTTATTTATTAACCTACTATTCTTCATCCACCACTCACTAAAAACCCATTCATCAGGACGCATAACCTATACATCTAGCTTAACTGTTGTTCTAGGAATCATAGCTGATGTATCTTCTGCTGTTCTCCTCCTAAAGGCCATAGGAACCCACTCGACACCAGAAACAGTTTGTTTTAGCCCAGAGCGCATGTCTCTGAAGGACAGATAGACCAGGCTTCTATCCTTTGTAACTTTGAGTGGATGCTACTGCTTTAAGAGCATGAATAGGTACAAAAGACCTACTTCACTGTGGCAGAGATGTACATACTCTGCAGATGTGAACTCTACCCTCTGCAGTGCATTTAGAGTTTCAGTTTGGCAGGGGTTTGCTTTATATACTATGTTTGCGTTCAGTATTTTTCTCCCATGAAACTGATCATGATTTGCTCTTTGTTAGTACTGAGCATAGTCTAAATAACTAACTATAATTACATTACTGAGTTTTCAACCTGTCAGTTAATCAAAGGCTGAAAGGAAATTTCTCAAGATGTACTGGTTCTATGGCAAGTCTTCACCTTAGTACCAAATGTACAAGGTGCCCAGAAACTTGTGGATTCCTCTCAGATAACCTCCTGTAAAGGCTGCAGAAGTTTATGCCTGAGTTCTCCAGACTCTTTCTCAGTCTTCGAATTTGTAATCTCTTGAGGCTTTGTTGCCAAAGAATTTTCCTTTTTCAGAGATTCTATCATCTTTTCTGTGTCATAATGTTCTGGTTTCTGTATCCGAAGGACAAGGAAGATAAAATATCTCTCCTCATTAACTATATGACTCATGATCAACTCAAAGCCTCCATGTTCACAAAACTTGCATTCTTCATGAAAGAAAATGGTGTCAAAGAACTGTACAATAGAAAAATGAGAGACAATGATTCCATAGACAGGAGAAAATCAGGATCAGAGGTGATGGAGTTCAATTTTATCAATTTAAGGTCAGAAAAAGGAATAATTGAAATATTGAAAAAGTCATCTACATCCCAAGGAAGATAGTGTCTCAGGCACAGCAAGCCACAAATGCAAAACCTCAAAGGCAGTAAGGGTCTCAATGCATGGATAGACTAGTCCAAAAGGCAGCATAACTTCATGCAATGAGCAAAGTACATTCCCTAGAAGCAGTCTGAGAGCAGGTTACATAAAGCTTCACAGACCATATAAAAACACTGGACTTTATTTCCTGGGAGGCATTCTGGGAGAGCTTTGACCTGATTTGACTTGTTCTGGGAAAGTCTCTCTAGCTAATGAAAAAACACAAATACTGGTACAAAAGTAAAAAAAAAAAAAAAAAAAGAGACCAGAAACAAAAGACTGAGGGTATCAAGTAAGAGATGGGATGGTGGCAGTCATAAAATAGCAGAAAGCTGTCAAATGTTTCATATATTTCTGAGATGAAAATGAACTGAGATTGATAGGGAATTAAGTATTTAACATCTAAGAGACAGAATTATCTGCAGGTTCTTAGTTTGTGGCTTGAAAAACGGATAGAGATGCAGAAAAATGTTACAATAAAGCACATCATTTAGTATAATCAATATATGCTAACAGCTAAGAATCAAAAAAAAAAAAAGTTCACTGAAAAAAA
>JADRCD010146987.1:18385-30368 GCA_019843815.1 Montemys delectorum | reverse complement strand
AAAAAAAAAAAAAAAATGTGTATGTATACATACATATGTGTGTGTGTGTGTACTTTGTATATATTCTCTCTCTTTGTATATATATATTGTGTACTATATATATACATATACATACATACATATGTATACATTTATATATAGTCATACAAAGCATACAAGTACACTGAGTCTGTTTTGTGTTAAGCACCTATCACTGGGCATAATGCCTGCCCTGGAGTTCAGTTGATATATTCAGTGTCACTCCTTTGGGAAACATTAATTTTCTTTTTTGCAAGGCATCAGTTGCAAATGACTTCTTGGTTAGTGATAGGACTTTGTTTAATTTACCCTTCTCAATGGGATGCTCTCTCCTTTGAACTTGTGCTTCTCTTTTAAGTTATTGGTGCATCAATCTTGCTGTACCCTGAAGAAACTCTTTCTTTGGAGACGTTAACCACATCTGGCCCTTCCAAATTTTCTGTTCTGTCTTTCAAATTGATCCCCGAGCTTTGAGGAATGAAGTTTGATAATTGCATCCCATTAAGCCTGCTCCAACATTTCTCAGTCTCTGACCATTGTCCAATAAGATGTGGCTCTGTGTTCATTCTCATCTATTGAAGAAGTTTCTCTAATGAAGGTTGACAGATGTTTTTCTCTATGCGTATAACAAAATATTATTAGGAGTTTGCTATCTGCCTTTAGGATAGTAATAATAAGTTTTCTGCTACCACCCATTACCTAGCTAGACCTAGGTGCTTGGCCATTTTATCAGTGCCAGCTCTGCCTTGCATCTCATCCCCATGACTCTTAAATGCAATCACAAATTGATTAGTTACTTCCAAGGTCAATGCCATTATTGTACCATTGTATCTTTCAGGTAGGTTGCAGTTGTCACGTGGTCACATGGTTGTAGGTGAATATTTAGGATGGCTTTTCTTCTCTGGAACTTTACACAGTAACTTCCAGTACCATGAACACAAGTCAGAATGGGAAAAGCTACCATTTAGGCCTGAGTTCAATTTCTTCATGTTCAATGACATCAATACATGACGTCTTCAGGGATTATAATAGCTTTTGTGGCATAAGTCATGGAATTAGTACATACACAAATTCAGGTTAATTTTCTAACTTTCATTATTAATTGAAAGTCCAACAATAGAATTTTTGCAGAGCAATTGCTAGTGTTTGCACAAGTTGAAGCTTCATCTCTATATAAAAGTTTTTAATCTCAGATCTGAAATTTCTAATATATTATTATTTCACTTCTACCCCATCAATATTCCTTGGTGTCATCTGCAGATACCTCAAAATATTTCTAAAGAGTACTATGAGTCAACTAAAGTCAAGAAGACTCTATGGATGTTAATTTTCTAGGGGTATCCTAGATGAACCCTTGGTAGTAATATGTGTTAGGTACAACTAAGGTTGACTGAATTGAGTTTAAATATTGATGAACAAAGATTTACTGATATTAATTCATTCATTAGTTGGGTGATTAATTTGCTGATATTGATTCATTAATTCTTTGAGAAAATGTATATCATTAACATAAAATAATATGCACATAATGTGGGTAACATGAACAAAATATTTTTTCCAAATACAGTCAGTATAAACTTATTTTAAAGGATATTTGATACTAAAAGTAAAACAATAAAAAGTAAGATGTGATAGGAACAAAAAGAAACTTGAGAACAAACATTCTCAAACTCTAACAAACATGAGTAATCATAGCTCTTCTCTTAAAAATTAGCCATTATAAAATTGGATTAAAATAAATCCACACTTCTTTAAGAGTATGATCCCAAGTAGGTAATCTATGCTCCAGTGGAAGTCCACACATCTAAGAGTATCCAAACAGCACAAATTATACTTTAATGGTTTATACTAACACAAAAACAAACAAAACTTAGGTTATAAAGAGCTTTCCCTGGGCTGTGGTTATAAGCCCTTAGGATTAGAATTAAACAAACAAAAAAAAATAATGGTATCTAATGATGACTACATCTGAGTTATTAGTTAGGCAGGCACCAGAATCACCCAAAACATCATAGACTTTTGACATTGCCTTTGGTGTTCCTATATAACTAGAGGGGGAGGGAGGAGGGAACAGGAGTTTGTTTTTGTTTTTGTTTTCTTATTCTATTTTATTTCTTTTTTATTTTTTTCAGAGGGGAACCTGGGAAAGGAGATATTGTATGACATGTAAATAAAGAAAACATTTAATAAAAAAGGGGGGAAAAGCACAGTTGGGTAGAAATGGGTTTTATTGAGCTTATACGTCCACATCCATATCACTGTTGATTCCTAGAGAATGTCAGGAGAGGAAATCGAGCAGAACTGGAATCTGGAAGCAAGGGCTGATGCAGAGGCCATGTATGGTGCTCTGCTTATTGTCTTATTTCACATCCCTTGATCAGCCTGTTTTTTGTTTTTGTTTGTTTGCTTGCTTGCTTGAATCCAGGACCACCCTAGCAATGGTACAGCCACAAAGGTCTGGGCCTTTCTCCATTGATCACGAATTGAGAAAATACCTTAAAGCTGGATCTTATAAAGGACTTAAAACAGATAAAAATACAAAGAAAAACTCCAATTGCCTCTATAGCCCCAACTGATATGGATCCACCACAAACCTTACACTTAAAGCTCAGAAATGTCAGAAGTAGGGGTGGATAGATTGTAGGAACCAGAACAGGAGGATTTCTGGTGCAAGATAGGTCTCGTACGTGTGACAGGAGTACGCCAACAAGGAAACCTGAGCAATCTGCTGGTGTAAACAAGATCTACATAAAGAGAACATACTAACATACATACAGAAATTTACAAGGCCCCATGGCTAGAAGAAGTAGTACAGGCAAGCAAAAGCTGCTCAGAAAGAGAATTAGAACCAGCTATCTCTCAGGACATACTCCCTGATAAGTCATTCTGCTTCAAAGAGTCAAACAGAATTATATGTACATAGGAGCAATACTAAATATCTACTTTGTTTTGATATAAGGTGTATGGGTGTGTATGTGTGTGTGTGTGTGTGTGTGTGTGTGTGTGTACATGTATGTGTATATGCGTGTAGAGTACACAGGAACTTGAGAAAGATTTAAGGACAGAGAAGAATTTGGGGAGGAGAAATGACATTTACAGAGTGTTTGTGAATAAAAAATCTCAAAAAAGGAATTAATCTATTTTATCTCAAACAAACAAACAAACAAAAAATACAAACAGACAAGACCCGTGAATGACTTTACAACTGTTTACAGCTGCAATCCCATTGTCAGGGTGGGAGGTTGGGATCAGTGGAACTAAGAGAACTGCATCAGCTTGTTACTCCAGTTTCAAAACATTATCCTCCCCAGAAGGAATGAAGCAACTATCAACAAAACAGGACATTCATCAAATTCTTCTGACCTACGTGTTATACAGGCATATATATATATCAACATGCATATAAAACATACGCACATACATGCACCTTATATAGAAAAAAAACAAGATAGATATTCTTCAGTACAAACCATGCATTGTTTGCTTAAAAATAGGAAGTTTCAAATTGTAGCATTAAAAAATATGATCAAATAACATTAATCTTAAAACATAGCTAAATTTATAAAATGACAAAATATTAAACTTAAAATAACATTTAATATCATGTACATTTAGTTACAACAATTTCCTAATGACAGAGTCAAGTCAGGGGAGACATTACTTCTGTTGTGTATCCACTATTGATCAGCCCAAGCTTTAATGGATAACTCCAATCTAGCATTCACATCAGTGAACCTGGTTAAACAAGGTCCGAACTTCTTCACAAAAAGAAATCAAATGTCATGAATCTGGGTAAGAGGCTGGAAGGGAAAATGGGTATTGACAAGGATGGAGGAAGATAGGAGAGGTTGGAGGAAGTAAATCAAAAATGTGAGTGTGTGTATGTGTTTAAATTCATCAGAGAAAAACTATCAAAAATGAAAAACATCAAAATATATTGATAGAAATAAATTTTAAATGTGAAACTTTAAAGATTTGCCTGTTTTGGATATATAATTCCATAATTTTTTTTCATACCCACCCATGTATCCTTCCTTGCTCTCTTCTAAACACATGGCCTTTCTGTCATTCTTCTTCATTAATTATTGTGATGTGCATCTCTTGTCATTGTTCAGAACATTTTTATGTTGTCATATTGGGGGAACAACCAACCATAATGCAGACATGCCGATCTTAGTCTCAGAAGTTATATTTACAAAACACCTCCTGCACCTAAGAACCAGGGATCACAGCAGAAGTGGTGGTAGAAGAAAAAATGGTAAAAGCCAGAGGAACAGGTTGTTTCCTATGATAGTGAGTACAGGAGAAAATATGCAACTTCTCAAGTTTTTTTTTTTAAAAAAGTAAGATTTTATTGTGAGGAAATTTTTTTAAAAATTGAAGAGAGAGCTTGTCCCCCAGGAGTTCTGACACACACAGGCTCACAGGAGAGTCCAGAACTACCACCCCAGTATCTGACTTCGTTGTGACCCACCTGGGGCTGAGAAGCAAGAACTGTAGCTCAGCCAGGAACATACCATCTTTGCAGTTTGCATCTGTGCCTAGGAATGGACTCTCAGCTGTGCTCCAGCTCTCCCCACCCCAATCAAACCTAGAGACAGTGAGACCCCAAGAAGTTCTGATACACTCAGGCTCACAGGCTTACAGGAAGGACAAGCTCCAGTCAGAGACAGGAAGGCCAGCTAAGCCTAGAAATGACCAGATATTGAGAGGCAAGCAGAGGAACATAAGCAATAGAACCCAATGCTACTTCCCCCCAACAGAACCCAGTTCTCCCACCACAGCAAGCCCTAGATACCAAGATATATCCATAAAGCAAAACTCTGATCGAAAATCCCATTTCATGATGATGATAGATGACTTTAAGAAGGTCATCAGTAGGGCTGGAGAGATGGCTCAGTGGTTAAGAGCACTGACTTCTCTTCCAAAGGTCCTGAGTTCAAATTCCAGCAACCACATGGTGGCTCACAACCATCCATAGCGGATCTGATTCCTTCTTCAAGAGTGTCTGAAGACAGCTACAGTGTACTTACATATATTAAGTAAATAAATCTTTAAAAAAAAAAGATCATAAATAACACTGTTAAATAATACAGGAGAACACAGGTAAACAGGAAACAGCCCTTAAAGAGGAAGTACATAAATTCTTTAAAGAAACACATGAAAATACAAGCAAACAGGTGAAGGAATTTCAATCCAGGATTCAAAAATGTAAACAGAAATAATAAATTAATCAAAAATGGAGACAACCTTGGAGATGGAAAACCTAGGAAAGAGATCAGGAGGCATAGATGCATGCATTACCAACAAAATACAAGAAACAGAAGAGAGAACTTCAGGTGCAGAATATAGAATGTAGAAAACATTAACACAACCAAGAAAAAGCAAATGCAAAAGGCTCCTAACCCAAACATCCATTCTCCTGCCTTTGCCTTCCAAGTGCTGGGATTAAAGGTGTGGGCCACAAACACCTTGCTAACAGGATACATTTTGATACCATATCTAAGACATAGAATATAATTTTGCAACTATAAAATTTCAAATTTTCTTATTTATTTCTAAGTTCTCTTCTTGTGAAAATAAAACTTGCCCTTTAATAGTTTGGTACAGATGATAAAATAAAACAAAATTAAATAAAATAAACAAAAACTAAAACAAGAAATCCAGGACACAAAGAAAAGGCTAAAACTAAGACATATAGGTATAGAAGAGAGAGAAAATTCCAAACTCAAAGGGCCAGTAAACATCTTCAAAAAAATTATAGAAGAAAACTTCCTTAACCTAAAGAAAGAGTTGCCTATAAATGTACGAGAAGCCCACAGAACTCCAAATACATTAGACAGGAAAAGAAATTCCTCTACTTACATAATAATCAAAATGTCAAATGCACAGAACAAAGAAAGAATATTAAAAGTAGTAAGGGGGAAAGGTCAAGTAACAAATAAAGGCAGACCTATCAAAATTACATCAGATGTCTCAACAGAGATAGTAAAAGTCAGAAGATCTTCAGCAGATGTCATATAGACACTAAGGGATCACAAATGCAAGCCCAGGCTACAATTCACCATAAACTCTCATTACCTTAGATGGAAAAACCAAGATATTCCATAACAAAACCAAATTTAAACAATATGTTTCCACAAATCCAGCTCTAAAAATGATAATAGAAGGAAAATTCCAACACAAAGAATGAAACTTCTGTTGCTTTTTCTTGAGTGTAGTTTCTTCTTTCATTTTTCTTTTTCTAGACTGGCTTTCTCCTTGTAGCACTGGCTGTCCTGGAACTCACTCTGTAGACCAGGCTGGTCTGGAACTCAAGAGTTCTCCTGCCTTGGCCTTCCAAGTGCTGGGATTAAAGGTGTGGGCCACAATCACCTTGCTAACAGGATACATTTTGATACCATATCTAAGACATAGAATATAATTTTGCAACTTGAAATTTTCTTATTTATTTCTAAATTCTCTTCTTGTGAAAATAAAACCTGCCTTTTAATAGTTTGGTAGAGATGATAAAATAAAATTTAAGTTAAATTAAAAAAAAAAAACTAAAACAAACCCCTGCTCCCTCCCCCCTCTCCCTGATCACCACCCCACCTCCTCCTGCTTACTGGCCCTGGCATTCCCCTACACTGGGGCATAGAACCTTCATAGGGCCAAGGACCTCTTCTTCCATTGATGACCAACTTGGCCATCCTCTGCTATACATATGCTGCTGGAGCCATGAGTCCCACCATGTGTACTCTTGGTGGTTTAGTCCCTGGGAGCTCTGAGGGTACTAGGTAGCTCATATTGTTGTTCGTCCTAAGGGGACCCTGTACTCACTCCAATGGATGGCTGTGAGCCTCTACTTCTGTATTAGTTGGGTACTGTCAGAGCCTCTCAGGAGACAGCTATATCAGGCTACTCTCATCCAGCACTTGCTGGCATCCACAATAGTGTCTAGATTTGATGACTGAATATGGGAAGGATTCCGAGGTGGAGCAGTCTCTGAATTGTCCTTCCTTTTGCTCTGCTCCATAGTCAGTCTCTACAACTCCTTCCATGGGTATTTTATTTTAATTTTTTTTTTTTTGGAGGGGAACCTGGGAAAGGAGATATTGTAAATAAAGAAAACATCTAATAAAAAAAATTATAAGAAAAGATCACATACACACACACACACACACACACACACACACTTAGCCTTCAGGATCCATATTTTTTGGAGAGCTGGGCCATGTGTTTTTTTCTAGAGCATTGAGTACCACTGAAATAAATCTCTTACCAAAAGGTCAGTTCTTCTCAGTGTTGATTTTGAACCCCAAATTCAATGGCCCTCACAATAAGCCTTTAATTTCAGGCTTTAATAGGAACACATACATATTTTTTGTTGAGTAAATACCTCAGTGATTGCAATTAATCTGCATGAAAATGGAACTGCTCATATTCAATGTCTTGCTTCTACACATGTCTTTTTGGCATTGTGTCTACCCTGTTGAACACTGAGTGTTGAAAACTGGAAGTAGAAGTTGTAGCACATCTATGTGTCCCGGTGACCACCTTCCCCCAAAGTTTCTATGAATGCTAGTTAAAGTAAAATAAGCATTGAACATGGGGAGCTGAGGCCAGAGGATTACAATTTGAATTTTTTTTCTAGACTACACAGAAAAGCCTGGTTTCAAAAACCAAACTATAAAATGAGAAGTACATTTTTATAATACAGGTTAAAATATAAGTGGCATGGCTTATTTTTTTACAGGGCAATATAAGTATGTTATTTTTCACTACAATAAGATATTTGAAATATGAAATGATATTAAAGTCTTCACAAATTCTCTTGCAACAAGGTTAAAAACTACTCAGAGAAATGATTTTTTTTAAGAACTTAATATATCTGCTATTTTGGCCTTATCAGTCATTTAATTGGGAGTTATAATATTAAATTCAATTAAATTTCAGTGTAATTATGAAATAAGGTTTCAGAGATTTAAAAAAAAAATGTTTTCCCAAAGGAATTTTTTAAGAATAGACACATACATTCTCTGAAACTGATGTAAATGATTGTTGCAATTTTACTCTTCAGTATGCTTTCTTGACAAATTGCACAGCAAACAATTGCTACTAATCAGTTTCTGATTTTGAGTCAAGAGCCCTCTGTCAACACAGTCTCTACAAGGACCATTACAGAGAGCAGCACAAAACACCATTAGTACAAGAGGCATACTAAATAACTTTGGAAGGAGATAAAATACAACAACACGATGACTTTAAAATGTAAAATTATGTACTATGGTTTCAAAAACATAATGGCTTATCTTTCATTTCTGTGTAATTTTTGAATAGAATATATTGCTGGATTTTAATTACCCAGTCTAGGCATTTTCACTTTATTGACTGCTATCGTGCTGGGTGGACTCACAGTGGCAGAGAACATATCTTGATTAATTTTTTTTTCTTCTCACAGTGTGGTAGAGCCTTAGAGAGAAAAGATACAAAACTACATCTCCGAGTATTTAGGAGCCATAAACAAGGAGACATGGCCCAGTCACCATGGCTTCTGATGAAGTCATAGACTCATTCACGGGAAGACGAATGAAAGGTCCATTGAAATCAAAACCGTTTATGCAGCAAAACGAAGCTTTTAAGAATTTGTACAATGTTGGGGTATCTAATAGAATCAATATCAAGGTCAAGCTAATGTTAGGTAGTTCCTTGAATTGCTAATTTCCCACACTCAGCTGGCCAACATAAGCCTGGGAAACCCAGTATTACTACAGTTCTTTAATGTGTTAAAAGCTTATCATTCTGTGAAAAATGTCGGTTCTTTGGCATCATCTGTCTAGAGACCTACCACTCTCACAAGATCATGGAGTAAGTCACTGAATTTAAATCCAGTATTTTTTCTAGGACATACCTTTTGTCAGGTTTGCACACTTTTTAGCCCATGAATAATGTCTTTAAATTGTGAATGACTTTTCAAAATGAAACAAAACAAAACAAAGTGCAGGTGGCATATGGCCTTATAAAGTTTATATTGTTCTTTCAACACCATCAACCTAAAAATTTTTATATACAGTTTCATGGATGAGGCATTGTATACTAGCGTATTTTAATGAAATGACATTTGAGTATTTAAATATATAGATCATTTATTCATTCATAATTTCATCAATATACTTGACAGTGTTTATCGAGAGCCTATTATTTGTCCAAGGGCACATGGGACAATGCAGACAAGAACTTCTTAATCCTTAATATGTTCAGGTGCTAATAAAAACAGTAAACATAAAATAAGTTAAAAAACATGTAAATGAGCTTTGTAGCCTGCATACATCTATATGAAAATGAATTGTAAAGGAAATTGTTATTAATGGAAAACTGGTCAGTACTATGCAGAAGACTGATACACGCACACATCAGAAAAGAGCACCTCAGTCAATGAACTTTCATTACAGAGCACGCACTATATTAGTGCTCCTAAACATGTACCAGGAACCAAGAGGACAATAAAAGTGCCAACATAAAGGCACTTTATGTGTTTGCTTTATGTGTTTACATTTTCTTGGCACAATGTTTTAAAGATCAAGAGTTCCTTAATTTTTGTTTTTCTTTTTAATTGGAGACTTTTTAAAGGAGTAAAGCATTAGGATGACTATAGACATGAACTTGAGCTGTGGGGGGTTTCAGAACAATGCATTAACATTATGGCCAAACAAGGAACATAAAGAACATGATTAGCATTAGGTTATGTGTTTTCTAAATAATCACTAATTACACATGGCCATAAGTAAGCTTTTTTTTTTTTTTTTTAAGTGTGGGTATAGAATCTGCCTCTCATCAATCAGTTTCTGATTTTGCAGGTCAACCTGATGATACAATCAAAGGACCCAAAAGACACACTTAAACTTACATAGTTAGAGAAGTATTGCATGCAGGAAATACTGCCTGTTATGAGAAACCATATTATTTGCAATGGGGAGATGTTCAGTGATTTAAGCACTTACAGCATAAACAAGAGGACCAGTTTTTGGATCACCAGAACCAAATCAGATGCCAACCAGGTATGGCAGATCACTTGCAAGTCAAGCCTCAGAAGTAAACACAGGGAAGCTGTGGGGCAAGCTCTTCTAATCAGACTCTCTGTATAGGAATGCTCTAGGTTCAATAGAGAAACTGTCTCAAAGAACAAGTTAGAAGAGCAATCTAATCAATGGGGATTCCTGATATCAACCTCACACCTCCATAAGGATGTATACACACTCACACATGTAAACACATAAAGATATATGCACATTGCACAAGTAAATATGTGTGTGTGTGTGTGTGTGTGTGTGCATACATATATATTATTGGTATAAAAACATAGTCCCTTTAGAGGAATGGTAGCTAAATAGAAAACTAATGTTAGAAACGAAACAGCCTGAGGAAGAAGTGAGGAAAAGGTATCTTGTTGCTAGATATCAATACTAGCACTGATAATCTTCAGTTTTAGTTCTCAACATTTTAACTTTATGTGAATATTAAGCAAAACCTATTTAACATTCATATAATTAAATATTTTGTGTCAATTTAATTAGAAAGTAAATTTATTTTGACACTGAATTTTGATACTCTATTTTGACACTGGATGGATTTTGAGAAGTTCTCCATGTGACATTTGGGTAGTTCCCCTTCTGTTTTCTTTCATTAAAGATCTATTAAATTCCTGAAGAGCCAAGAATGTTGCTAAATGTGAGGGAAATGATCCTTGAATTTATAGACTTCACACTTCAGTGTGGGAGAGTAACAGTTAGGGTGTTAACTCTGAAGTGTCAATTATGTATGGTCAGTAAAATAGGCAACTGAAAAGGAAGTTCTTGGCTTATCAGCAAACTTTAGTGCTGAAGTTACAGTTTAGAGTGTATGTTAGGGTTCAAGACACAGAAACAAATGGCATGTTCTTTTCTAAACTGTAAGTCAGGGATGCAATGCCTATTCACAAAATCCCCTTAGACATAATTATGAGACCTCTTCCTGGTGAAAATCTTTAAACAATCTGCCCTTTAGGCTTGACCAAACTGATTTACTTTTTTCAGATTTCTTCTGAAAGGGAGAATCAACAGGAAGAGAGGAATGAGAGATTTATTCAAAGATATTGGTTCATATGATCATAAAAGCTCATAAATTAAAGAAATACAGAAACCTGTTCAATTTTCATGCCCAATGTACTGAACAACAGATGATTTAAAAGGACAAACCTCAGTCTGTGTATGAAGGTTAGCAATGAGCAGAAGCAAGATCGTTTATTCAGCAGAGAACAAATTCTATGCTTTATAATTCTATGTTCTAATCATCTTTTAATGGAAAGATAATGCCCACTTGCACTGAAAATAATATTCATTATTACATAATTGACTGACCCAAATATAAATCCCTTCCTGAAAAATGTTAGACAAATAGGGAGATGTTTGAACTACTATGTGGATAACCTTTAGGAGCCAAGTTCACACACATACTCAGGCATGTATGCATGCACAATCAACCATTCTAGTAGTTACAAAGAAATTGTTTGGCAGGGGTCATGTTAAAAGTGGTTTTCACAGTTTAGACACTGATGAATAGCCAGTGTATTTCACTGAGAGTTGCTGTCATAGACTAGAGTCCACTTGGCAAGCCATACATAGAAATATATCTTAATCCTAGCTACTGTGTTTTTATATGAAACACTCCCCAGGTCTCTTGACTCGAAGGCCTGGCTCTTAACACAATGCTCATGGGAGAGATGTCAGGAAAATATGTCTTCTGGCTGTACAGTAATCAATATATTCATCTATTCTTGAAATCTTACTGGCAGGTCAAAAGACTGAACTCTGTGGATATACAGGAAACAATGTAGCACAGCCAGTATAACTCTGAAAGATTTATCTCATGTCTGGACTGTCCATCTGTCTCTCTCTCTCTCTCTCTGTGTGTGTGTGTGTGTGTGTGTGTGTGTGTGTGTGTGTGT
>JADRCD010146986.1:0-10753 GCA_019843815.1 Montemys delectorum | reverse complement strand
GTGGGAGAAGGTGGGGTGGCAGGCATGGGGAGAGGGGAGGCAAAAGGAGTTTGTTCTTGTTGTTTTTGTTTGTTTGTTTGTTTTTTGGAGGGGAACCTGGGAAAGAGAAAATTTACATGTAAATAAAGAAAATATCTAATAAAAAAACAAAAAACAAAAAAACAAAAAAAAAAATCAAAACATGGTCTTCATACGTACCTCAGGTTGATGACAGATTCAAGTCCTCCCAATTCTACTTTCTCTGAATTATGATTGGAAGTCTGACACACCATTCCTAGATTTTTGCCTTTAAATCAGATTTTTAATATTTTGTGTTATTATTGAATTACATGGGTTGTTCATATATTTGGGATACAAGATGGTTCACGATGTGGCTTTTAACTCTTATCTTCTAGTTTATTTACTACTATTTTGGTTTGTACACCATTTCCTTTGCTGTTCAAAGCTTTTTCATTCATGATATTTTTAAATCTAGTTTTGCATTTGTCATTTATGGTTTTGGTGTCATAAAGTCAAGTCTGAGGTCAGGAGACAATTTCTCTAGTTCCCTCTAAGGGGTGTCATGATTTCAAACCTTAGATTTCATCTATTAATATTTTTTATTATATATTTTTTTTTGCTCTAGGGAGTCTCTCTACTTAATTCTATGATTCAGGTAAGATACTTGCTACTCAACTTTTCTACTTCCCCTCTCCATCCTTCCTCCTCTTTTCCTCTTCCTTCTTTTCTCCTCTCTCTCTCTCTCTCTCTCTCTCTCTCTCTCTCTCTCTCTCTCTCTCCCTCTCTCTCTTGCGATGATTCTTGGGATTGTACATAAGTACCATTGAGGTACAAGCCCAGCTCACCATCAACCACTTCATACAACATGTGTCAATGGTACCTTGTTCATTCACATCAGCTCAATGTGAAAGCAAGCAAAATGGAGGAAGCAAGGATGAAAAAAGGAAGACATAAAATCAGTTCGACCTGTGCTGGAAAAAAATTGATAGCTAAAAAGAAATATTATGCACATTTTTACTTCTAGTGATAAAAATGGTTAGTATAACACCAAACATCTCTTATGTGAATCCCCATCTGCAGGTAGATGTAAATTTGGAATACAGGAAAGTAGAACCAGTAGTTATAATTTCAATAACTTGTACTTGAATAGTGCTTAATAGTTTTATAAACTATTTAGTTAAAAATCTGGCTTGCTTCATGTGATGCTGCAAAACCCTCTCAGTATATGGACAACTATTTTTTCCCTTCTTTAAAATATTTTTTAAAAAGCAATGTTTTTGAATACATTTGTATTGGATGCATTTGTATATTACTAAGCATGATTGGTATTATGTGTTTATATCCATGTCACACAGTCTAAATCACCCATTTAAAGTCTGTTTATTAGATTAGCATAGTTCTTCTATATCCTTCAAAGTATCTACAATTCTTACACTTACTATATTCTTCTCCATTAGACACTTTCTTGACAGTCTTATGCACCCTATATCCATTGCTTCTAAGCTATTGCCTAACAGTAACTAAGTATATTATTTCTATGCTAAAAAGCTTCCTTTCTTTTATTAGAAATAAAAGTCAGACATTGGATGATGGGGAAATTTATAAATAATCATAGATATCAACTCAGTAATGATTATATATGCTAAAATGTTTAAATTCTGTTGAATAATTTAGCATGAATAATTTTTGAATTGCAAACTCAGTATGTCCTATATGAACCCATAATCTGCAAATTGGGTGAATTATCATTCCCATAATTATTTAACCTTGAGATAGAGATTTTGTTAATCAGGTGTTTTGTTAAGTACTGGCCCAGGGCTTCATGCCTATAAGGCAAGCCCCCTATCATTTGAGATATACATTTGAGTCTTGGGATAGAGATCTTATTAACATAAGTTTGTTATAATCACTTCAACTCTTAACTGTAGAACACTTTGTCCAGCTGGTGAAAGAACTGAGTGATTTTTGAACAAGGAAGGGAATTGAAGAACCATTATTGACTTAAAGAAGAACATATTAGAAAGAATGCTGGCATTCGTAGGACCTGAGATAGCTTTCTGATTAATAAGCATTGAAGAATGGAGAACTCAGCCCACAGCTTCAAGCACATGGACAGTATTACAAGTATGACTAATGTTGAAGTAGATCCTTCTGCAAGCCTTAAGTAAAATCATATGCTAACAAATATAATTTGTCCTGAAGTAGATCTTCAAGCCTCAACCTTGATCTATAGTTAAAAAGTGATAAATGAGCTAACAAATGAAATTAATATTGAAAAAGAGCCTCCTGTGAGCCTTCAGATAGGAGCCTATGCTGGTCATCACCTTGATTTCATCCATGACATTTTGAATTATAACTCAATGGAATATCCCTGAACTTTTAGGCATCTTTTAAGAAAAGCATTATATTTTTAGTAACTAGTAGTAATACAAATAAAATCATTGTTGCTTGAGTTTTGATACTGGGTTCATGGAACTAGATTTTCTGAGATGAGATTTGTATAATTGTAATATTATTTATTGTTGCTATAAGAAGCAATAATGAAATAGTTTTAAAATAAAAATAAATGTGTCATGTCAGTTCCAAAGACCAAAAATGAGAAAATGGCCCCAGTGAGCTTGTGTGTGTGTGTGTGGGGGGGACTCCTTAATTGTTTGATTCTGTAAATAAAGATGGCAGAAGCTAATCATTGGGCGAGGATATAGCAGCAGGGTTCCTGGGTCCCAGGAGGATGAAGAGGAGAGAAAATCAAGAAAAGGCTTTTCAGCAAGGCTGTGGAGCAGAGAAGACAGACACCACATAGGTCTGGGCCCTATTAGATCCAGTGCTGCCTCTGCCACCTGATGAATTCTATATAGAATAGCTGATGAGTTTAGGACAATAACTTCCAAGCCCAGCAGTTATGTCATTTGACTGATTTAAAAATATTACGATTGTCTGGTGTTTTCCATTAACAATGATTCAGGTGAGCAAGAGAGAGGACTTAACCCTGAGCAGTCACTGGAGGTCAGTGGGACTCAAGTGGTAGCTCCTAGCTTGAAACATTCTCAGGAGGTACCAGTATTGGGCTGCTTAGCAAGCCAGCCAGTGGGAGCTGAGTGAGACTGCTGTTGCCTGCACGGAGCAAGGAACAATCAGTGACCGGGGAGGCCTGGCTAAGCTAGCCATAGGAGCTGGGTGAGATGGCCATTGACTGCACTGGGCAAGGAGGAACGGGCGGTGCTTAGGAAAACACTAGCCTACAACACAGCAGTGGCTGTTCTTGGAGTATAGCTGGGAACTCGGAGCATAGCTGGTATCGTAGGGTTTTGATGTTGTGAACAGACACCCTGACCAAGACAAGTTTTATAAAAGATAACATTTAATTGGGGCTGGCTTACAAATTTAGAGGTTCAGTCCATTATCATCAAGGTGGGAGCTTGGCAACATCTAGGCAGGCATGGTGCAGGGATACTTAAGAGTTCTACATTTTCATCTAAAGGCTGCTAGTGGGAGACTGACCTCCAGGCAGCTAGGATGAGGGTCTTTAAGCCCACACCCAAAGTGACACACATATTCTAATAAGGCCACACCTCAAAAATGTGCCACTCCCTGGGCCCGGTATATTCAAACTATGACATCTGGGAACTAGGTAGCTGTAGGGGCTCAGTAAATGTCAGGGGAGCGGCTGCTAGTCCCAGAACCTAGCCAGAGCAAGTGGGAATGTTTAAAATTACTTGCAACAGAGCTAAACTAAAGTAGAGCAGTGTTCCTTTCTGAATTTCTAGGTGAGAATCCTTCTTGGCCTTTGGTAATTAAAAGGCGACTCACATTCATCTACATGTAGGCTCCATCATTAAATCCAGGAAAGGCTTCATAAACCTTTCCCATATTACATCATTCTTACTAATACCTCTATCTGCTCCTTCCGTATTTAAAACTATGTGGAGGCTTGGACTAGGGTGTTTACCTAGCATGTGCAAGACTCTTAGTTCTTACCATAGCACTAAAAAAATAAACAAGTGAGAGGCCATGTATTTCACTGAGTCCATCAAGAAAATGCAAAAAACCTTCTAATTTCAAAGTGAACTAATCAAAATCCCATTGGCTACCTCAATTATTCTGCACCATGCTATTGTCACTGACTTTGGCAGACTGGTGTTCTGCACACCATACCACATAATATAGGAAAAGAAAAGATATATCACTGAAGTAAAGTTTTGTTCAGACACTGGCCTCAGTAGAATACGAAATATACTTTATTGTCCCTTGCATGTGAGATGTCTACTTATGAAGAATTTTTTTTTTCTACAAGAGAAAATGTTTGAAAGGATGACAGGGCTTGGCAGTCTGTGACATATTTTGAAAGCTTTACATGTGCAAAGCTCCACCATGCTGTGAAATGTCCTATTTACTCAGAGCTAGAGTGAGATAATTTATAATAACAATAATTTCTTAAATATTATAAATTCATAGTGTTTGAACATACTTTCCCTGGGCATTATTGGAAATGACAGTTTAAAAGCTTTCATTTATTCCAGTGGACTCATTTCCTCCAAATCACTTTTAAACGCCTTCAGTTACACACTCACAAATGTATCTTATATCCACCTTATAGCAGGGTGAGAGACATACACAGACAAAAGAGCAGATTTAATGTATTCATGAGATTGCATTTGGGAATCATTACATACCTGTGAGACAACCACAGACACAAAGTATTCTTAACAAGAGTTTATCTACGTAAATGTTCTTTTAAAGGATACAGAATTACATGGCAGTCTCTGTTGCTTAAGTGTCTGTTTACCTTGTATCTTTAAAAATCAGAATTTCTTATAATTGCCGATGTTTCCTGATCCTGCCTCTCCCTGGTTTCATAAACTCCTGGCAGCTCAGATTTCCCATAGATTTAACTATTTCAATTTTTGTTGTTGTTTTTATTAATACAATGCTAATGCTCCAGAGAACTCTGTGGTTCTCTTTTATCCAGTTTATATATTTCTCATAATTAGGGTTTCGCTAATTTTTGTAATAAAATATTTAAATACCATCTTTTCTGTGGTCAGATACACAAGTGATTTCTTGGCTCTTTTCAATATGAATCTGGAAACAGCTGGTAAACGAGTGACCTCTAACATTTCCCTATGACTCTGTGTGAGACATCCTAATTTATTATCACTCTTTACCACTGTCCCTAGATACTTATTGATGCCATATGATGCTATAGATGGTTAGCATTTCTTAACATTTTAAACAAATAGAATGTGAAACATGCCCTGCATCCTTCCCTTTGCTGTATATTCATTCTGTCTGATTATTTGAAGATTCATCTATGTATGAATAACTCACATTTATAAACTACTTATGCATGTTTGCCCACTTGTGTTCCTAGGTATTACATGCATGCATAGTTTGTATGGAGATGTAGTTGCAGATGTTTGTGAGCAACCATTCTAATGCAAGGAACCAAACCAAGTGCGCTTTACTGCTGAGCTGTCTCCCTGTGCCCTTTCTGTATTCTTAAAAAGAATTAGTTTCTTCCTTGACATGTTAATCCATGTGTATAATGTATTCTGATTATTTGGATTACTCTTTACCTATCCTCTCTTACCTCTTTCCAATTCCTATCATCCTGTCCCAATCACTGCCAGATTCATGAATCTTGATTTGGTTTTGAGCCATTTAGTTTACACAGGGCCATCTGTGTGATCGTGTGATTGAAATTATAGTGTAAATCCTGGTGGAGTCATCGATAGATATACAACTGGCGGCAATAACTATTTATCCTGGGTTTCTCAGTGGCTAATGCTTCTACAGGCTTACCCAGATCCTGTACAAGCATCCACAGCAGCTGTGAGGCCATGATTTCAATGGCCATGTCTTACCTAGAAGACGGCATTTTAGAGCCCTTTTTCCTGTCTTGTCCCTTCTTTGAAGTGAAAGGTTCTGACTGTGTCATATGATACAGACTTACATGGTATTTTACTGAGGCAAGACACGTACGAATATACATGCTAGTTGGAGAGAATATAAATTGGACAGTGTCTGTGTGCTTGTGTAGGTGGCTGTGCAGTTCTCTGTTGGTCTCATATCTTGGCTGATCTTCACTTCATTGAGAGAGCCATGGCAGGAAACTCTTGGCATTCCTGCTGACCCTGGTCTCTCCCACTGAATTATCCTGACTTTGTGGAGGCCTGGTGGTCTCTACTCACTCTTACTGTTGTTGCTGGTTTGTGTTCTGTGACACTTGGAACTGGACTGTTGATATCTTGACACTGCTGAACTGGACTGCTGGTAACCTGACAAATGGAAACTAGAATTTCCCCCCAAACAACTACTTCTAAACAAGTCTATATCCCATTGTGCTATTCACCATTGTTTGTCCCCTACCTTTGGATGGTGGGCTAAGAGGGAGATCAAAACATTTGAGAATCCTAATTAATGCAGATTTTGAAAAATCTAAGCCTACAACTCTTCTGCAATGTTCCCCCTGCCTTAAAGGAGATGGTACATACATCGTGTCTATATCTAAGCACTATCACTTATTCTCAACAGTACTTTTGTTGTTGTTATCGTTTATTATTTAAGGATAGACCCCTGAATGAGTAACCCCTTTTGGTTTATCCTGTTGATTAACCACAAAGTTGAAAAAGAAAAATAACTTCACTTTGGAAATTACAACTCAGGAGAATATATATATATATATATATATATATATATATATATATATATATGTATTCTCTGAAAAACATTGAAATTACACAGAACTTTTAAACAAAAGGGGAAGGCCCGACAAAGGGATTTCGATGACTTACAACAGACATTCACCAGTGCAGGAAACCATGCCAACACTAAGCTACACTTCCCTGGGCTGCCATGACGGATGGCTAGGGTTCTATCTAAGGGCAAAGGTGGTTGGTCAATGCTGACAGTTTCTTTGCCTTAACTACCAATACAAGATATTAATGGTTTTATGGGGTAAAGGTTAGCATTTCTTGTTATTTTCTTATATCCAGTTCAGAAGAGCACTTAAGTAGGCAGTGGCCTGACCGCACACATCACACCTGCTCATCTAATTGACTCCAAAATTCATTTTGGATTACACATTTCAAGGGTGCTTTTAAAATGTATTTTTATTAACTCTATGAGGATTTCATACCTAGTATTTAGATAACATTCCCCCTCCACCATCTTCCATACCCAGTTACCTACCACAAGATACCCCACTTTCCTATGCACCCAAATGTTTTTTCTGTTTTTCTTTTAACTTCTCTTGTTAAATATATGTGCTGCCCATACAATCAGGAATATGTGGCCCTTTTCTGGAGTGTGATGGACCTACATGGAGCAACACTTTTAAATAAAACTGGGTTATTCCCCCTCCCAGCAGCTACCAATGTGGCACTAGTTCCTCAGCTAGGGTAGGTATACTACCCCTCTCCATGCTTGGATTTTTAGCTTGAATTTTGCAGGTCTTGTGCATGCAGTCACAATTGCTGAGAGTTCATGTCATGTGCAACTGTCCCTCTCCCTCTAAAAAACAGTTTCCTTGTGGCCATGGATGGCTCCTAACTCTTATTTTCTATCAGTTTTTATCTGAACTTCACAATTTGTTTATCTATTAGCAAGTATCTAGGTAACTTCCATTTTTAAGACAATGGCAATAACTGGCTATGTAGATGATTTAGTATGGATCCAGGCTTCTATTCTTCTTGAATAAAGTTAGGAATCAAAATGCTGGACATTGTCTTACTGTGTTTAATTTCACTTCTCAGATAGCATGGATCAAACTTACAACCATAAACAAATGAATTTTTTCCATTTTTGGTTTATGCTGAATCGTCAAAAATATTAAGCTCTTCATATTTTCTTCTAGTTTTTTTGCATTACTTATATTTATTTATCAGTGACTTAAACATTGTGGGAGTCTATAATTTTCATAAGCACCTATTCTGTAGTTTATATTTTATGGAATGTGTTTTCAAATCAGATAAAAATGTAGCACAAAATTAGAAATGGCCTCACATTTTATATGGGGAATTTTATAGCTTCACATTTTGTTCTATGACCCTGTTATTATTTTTCTTTGTTTTGTCTTTATTCTTTTCTGCATTACTGGAGATAGAACCCAGGCCTTCAGTTATGTTGCCCTAGCACCCTGCCAATGACAGTTTCAGCCCTCTATGGTCAAAGTTTAATTTTTATGTTTATGCTTAATTTTTTTATGGTGGGAGGTTTGGAGTGGTTAATTGCCTCTGTTTTCTTTGTGATGTCTCATAGTGTCAAGTGTCTTTTGGGCATTCTTGTTTATATTGACTACTTAATCATAATCATCTGTGTTTAGGAAAATACATCTTTCTGTTTTCCAGGGAGTATATGTGCTTTAGATAATAAATTTTTGTCAATTGTATGTAATAAAAAATTTCCTTCTCATTGTATCATTTAAGCTTATCTCAGCTATAGGAATTTTATTCAGAGATGTTTAATATTACTTCAGACATATTAACCATTTAAAAAATGTTTGTGTTTAAGATGCTTTCCCTGAAATGCAGTCATAAAGATGTTCTACCAAATACTTTTCCAAAAAGATAAACTTACATTTTCACAGCAGGTTTTTAATCATATAAAGTTTATTTGGCAGATATCTCCTCATTATTTTTTGTATGAATAGAAAATTATACCACCAATTGACTAATCCATATTTTTGATGATAATTTATGATGCCCACTGCCATTTCTTTTAGAGCAATCTTTGGTGATAAATTATTTCTTGTCTCAAAAAATATTTTTGATATTGCCTTCATCTATTTCTATTGCTATTTCTATTAAGCATTGAGTTGGGAGTTAGCAGGCATTCTGTCTTTGTTATTAGGGATACCATTCCCTTGACTTTTCATTTGCACAACTTTGGTTTGGAAATCACTTGTAAATTTCTTGGTATTATGACTGCAGGGCCTTTGTTTTCTGACTGCCTGAAGAATTTCTTCTCTTGTTTGTAGTTTCGGAACTTGTATTAGGAAACAGCTTGAGTTGGTGATCTCTGTGTTTTGTCCACCTGTCTCATTGCCTTGACAAATATTTTTTTTTAAGTACGAATATCTTTATTTCTGACCTTCTTTCTTTGTTTCTCAAGCCTGAATACATTGACATACTTTGGTTTGTTTCTCATGTATCTTTTGGGTGTTTTTTGCCTTTTCCATAAATCTGTGCTTGTTTGTCTGGGTTTTTACTTATCTATTGTTTATTTTGTGTATGTATGCAATTTATATGTGTAGTATGCTTCTTTACAGGTGAAAAGGCACATGTGTGTTTGAGGATATGTGCATATGGAGGAAAGAGGTTGATATGAAATATTTTCTTAGATTGTTCCACTATAGTCTCGAAGTCAGGGTCTCTCACTGAACCTGGAGATCACTTGCTTAGGTGGTCTAGACAAGCAGCATACCCTGGATATCTCCTGTATCTGACTTCAGAGCACTGGAACTGATTGGTTAGCTTTTCCTGCTTAGACTGATCTAGGCTATTCTGATACTTCCTTGTACTATCCCCACAGAGAAAAATGGACATCTCAGCCTTGCTATGTATTGTCCCCTCCTGACATTGAACGTCGTAAATGTCTCCAGTGAAGGAAGATTATATTAAACAAATATAGAAAAGCAAAGAAAAATGAATATGGGAAAGGAAGAAATGGGGAATGGAGAGAAAGAGGCAGAGAGAGACAGAGACAGAGTCAGAGAGCGACAGAGAGAGAGGGGGAGAGAGAGAAAAAAGAGGAAAGAGAGAGAGAGAGAGAGAGAGAGAGAGAGAGAGAGAGAGAGAGAGAATTTATCAGCTACTCCAAAACTGCAATCTACAAAGGAGAAATTAAAACAACATGCAAGTTCTGTCTTTCACTGGACCTTGAAATGCTCTTAAAAGCATGCAGTAAGCCCAGTATGGTGGCTCACACCTGTAATCTTAACACTCCGGAAGGTGAAGCAGGAGGATTGCTTTAAGCACAGGCCAGTTCAGATTTATTTCCAATGCACATCTTACCATTTTTTCTGTAACCCAGGATATCTACCACATATTAAGCATTTTGAAGTACTGTGCTGACATTTAAAAGCACGTATTTCATTTTCTATTGTCTTCTATTGAATTTTGGATAGTTGTTGTCTCTATGTCTTTTTAAATAAAATAAGACAGTATTTCAGAAAGACACACTAGGTTGATCATGTGTTTGTCCAATGTAATTTATTTTCTCCTGGGAAACAGCTTAAACCAACAGGAATTGATCTGGCTTCTGTTAGGGTTTCAGTAACACTTGTCCATCATGAAGGGAAGATGGTGTTATGTGAGCCCTGAAGATAGCAACTGCGAAGTTGTAGCATTTGAAAGAAATGTGTTAATTTTAGGTGGAAGATGTCAGGATTGGTGACAGTGGTATTTGATCTAGATATGTAAGAGCAGTTAAGAGTGTGACACAGACTCAGAACAAGAAGCTCAACATGGTAAGTGACTGTGCTTCTGAGAAGTGGCTTTAAATGTGGATTTGCTGCATTCAAACACACAGAAACAATTTTTTTTTTGTAAACAAGTTGAGATCATTCCTAGGAACAAACTTTGGTATAATAAAATGAGAAGTAAAAGAGAATGCTTTCCTGATAGTTCTTCTCAATCTTTCTCTATGAAGGAAGATTTAAAATACAGCTACTTTAATTTAAAGACTCCTGCTACTATTCTGTGAGATACTAACTCATGTGATGGAAACATACTTTCTTTTAAGCAACAGTTAT
>JADRCD010146985.1:0-12011 GCA_019843815.1 Montemys delectorum | reverse complement strand
TGTGTGTGTGTGTGTGTGTGTGTGTGTGTGTGTGTGTGTGAGAGAGAGAGAGAGAGAGAGAGAGAGAGAGAGAGTTTGTGTGTATGAATTTTTTAAATTGCAAAAAGTGTTATGTGTATGGATGTTGGCCTGCATATATTTCTGTGTGCCATGCACACTTTTGATACCCACAGAGGGTATTGAATCCACTGGAACTGAAGTTGACAGTTGGTTGTGGGCTGCCATATCGGGCTGACCCTCAAACCCAGGTCTTCTGGAAGAACAGCCAATTCTCTTAATGCAGAACCATCTCTCCAGACCCTTGTTTTGATTTTTTTGAGACAGGATCTCTAGATCAGACTGGTCTTAAACTCCTAGCAATTCTTCTGCCTCATTCTCTTGTATGTAAATGTTGCAGGTATCAGACACTATCTTGCTCCTTATATTACTTTTTAAATTTTACTTTTTGGCTGACACTTTTATATAAGTCTACATTTTTCAGATACTAAAGAAACTGAACAGAGGTATCTGAAAAATTCAAAAGTATAGTAGGTAAAGGTCTGAGGTAGAGACTTATAGTCCTAGTTCTCATGGAGTAACTCAGACGCTAGCGTGTTGTGTTCGTATAGATAGATAGCCATATGAACTCTGAGCCATTGAAATACTTTTTGCAACTATTGAGAAGGAAATGATCCGCATGAATCCTTCAAGAGTCTTTTTTTTTTTTTTCTTTTTTTTTTTTTGGTTTTTTGAGGCAGGGTTTCTCTGTTTAGCCCTGGCTGTCCTGGAGCTCACGCTGTAGACCAGGCTGGCCTCGAACTCAGAAATCCGCCTGCCTCTGCCTCCCAAGTGCTGGGATTAAAGGCGTGCTCCACCACCGCCCCGCCTTTCAAGAGTCTTAAAAACAGATGTGTATTTCTCAGAAACTAGATGGATAAATAAAACTTGCTTTTATTTAGTTTATCTAAGGAAAAGACCTCTGAATCCCACTCATGTTCCATTCATACATTTGGGGACAATTTCTATTCATCTTCTCCAGTCCTAAAGTTAAGAAGTAACCACATTTGTTATAAGTTACCTGTTTTATAGTTTTTGTATTGCCTGGCATTACAGTATATCTTGGGCTTGTAAAGCTGGTTAATGTTCTACTTTAATGCCATGTGTGTATTAATCAGGGTTAGATAGCTGCTTGGCTTTTGCCTTGGGTGCTATGTCTGAGTTACAACTACATTTTATTACTGGTTATACCTATAGTACCTGAGGAATTAAAGGGAAGTGAAAGTAAGAGTCTTAGTCTCGTTCAGGACCTTATTTAGATCCTGGCCTGATGGTAGCGAAAGAATTTGACGTCAGATACAGCTGGCATTGCTCAGCCAGCACCGCGTAGCTAGGGACAAGGGCTTCTCCTCAGTTTACAGCATGAGAACTTACTGCTTTGGAGGGGAGGGCAGGAAGGGGACTGCTCTGGCTGGCTAGTAGAGCCAGCCCTTTGGGCAGGCTCTTTTTTGAAGGATTTAATTACCCAGAAAATTAATGACCCATTCTAGTAGAGATCTTTCTAGTAACAGGTGACTTCTGTTACACACCTTTTGGTTTTCAAAGATTTACCATGTGTAGAGCCACTGTTTATTGAGTAAATACTCTTTTTTTTTTTTTTTTAAGATTTAGTTATTTACTATATATAAGTACACCGTAGCCGTCTTCAGACATTCCAGAAGAGGGCATCAGATCTCATTATGGATGGTTGTGAGCCTCCATGTGGTTGCTGGGACTTGAGCTCAGGACCTTTGGAAGAGCAGTCAGTGCTCTTACCTGCTGAGCCATCTCCTCAGCCCCTGAGTAAATACTCTTAAGAGCTCTTATACAGAGCAAAATTCCCTCCCTCCCTTCCTTCCTTCCTTCCTTCCTTCCTTCCTTCCTTCTTTCCCTCCTTTGTTCTTTCTTTCTGTTCCTTTCCTTTTTCTTTCCTTTTTTTTTTTTTTGGTTGTTAGAGACACTTTCTTTGTGTAACTCTGGATGTCCTGGACCTCTCTGTAGGTTAGGCTAGCCTCAGACTTAGATCTGCTTCTGCTTTGATGAAGGCACGTGCTACCACATCTGGGTATTAGGCATCAGATACCATCATAGATGGTTGAGCCACCATGTGATTGCTAGGAATTGAACTCAGGACCTCTGGAAGTGCAGACAGTGCTCTTAACAGCTGAGCCATTTCTTCAGCCTCAAGATCCCTGTTCTTAAGAAGTAAATTTTATTAGCTTGTCCAGCAAGGTACATACAGGTGTACATGCAGATAGGGTACTCTAATATACATAAAAAATAAATCTTTTAAAGAATCCAGATCTTACAATATGAGTAGAAAGAGCTATTTAAGAATTTTAATACCCGGATGTGGTAGCACGTGCCTTTAATCAAAGCAGAAGCAGATCTGTGTCTGAGGCTAGCCTAATCTACAGTTCTTTCTTGTGTCTCTGTGGAGTCTTTATTCCCTGTTCAAGCCTTTCCTAGTCTATACCCTCAGTGGTATTTTTAAATATCTCTAGCTCTCCGAAGACATTTGTATACCCCTGTGCATTAGTGCATTAGCACGTGTTTCTGGAGAGAATTCTCTAGGCTGGCTCGTTGAAGAGCCTGCCTAGCTCTGGAGGCATCTGGTTAGAGCCCCTCCAGTAGAGCGTGCTTTGACTCTGCACAGGGGTGGAACTTGGTCTTCTCAGGCTAGTATTCTGTTTCTTCAAGAATCCTGACCTTTTAAATCTTTTACTCCTTTTTAAAATAATTACTTTAGCTTAAACTACAGATCCTTTAGCTGAATGCAATGGATAAATAATTGTGTTAAATGTTAGCGAGGGTAGGAGAGAATAAATTTAGCAGCTTGAAGATCTTAAAATTCACCCAGAAATACAGTGATTATAAATCTCTTGCCCCATACATGCCAGCTCTCAGAAACCACTCAGGTCTTTACCTTCATTTCTGACCTCTGTAGTTGTAAGTTACACTACAGCAGTTGAATGTCACATTTTTAAGAAGATGAAGAGGATCTATTACTTTTTCATTATTGTCATTATTGGTCTTGCATTGATAGTTAAATTAGGATTTATAATGATAACATATGAATGTCAGATTTTACTTACAGGTTTCGTAACTTGGTCTATATTTTTTTCTAGCTCCAGAACCTGGGTATCAACCCAGCCAACATTGGCTTCAGTACCTTGACTATGGAGTCAGACAAATTCATCTGCATTAGAGAAAAAGTGGGAGAGCAGGCTCAGGTGGTAATCATTGATATGAATGATCCAAGTAATCCAATCCGAAGACCAATCTCAGCAGACAGTGCCATCATGAATCCTGCCAGCAAAGTGATTGCACTGAAAGGTATAAAGAATTGTGGAGGTTTTTCTTGAAATTCTTATGTGTGTTGTATACAAATAAAATTACTGATTTGTACTCTTTCTTTTATATGTTGAATAAATTTAATTAGATCTGTAAAGTTGAGATTAATCCTGAACTTGAGTTAGTGTTTATAATTTTATCATGGAATGTTTCTCTGAAATGTTGTAGAATAGATGAACTTGAAATAATTTTAAGTCTTAGGATAAATACATTTAAGTTTTATATCTGATATGATAAAAGGCTAAAAGCATTTCCATATAGGGGAATGAAATTAATATTCTGTAGTAAGTCATAACAATATTAGGATGTAAACATTTCAGAGGTTATTGTAACAATCAGCTTCTCCATTCTTTGCCTTTTTTATAGTTTAGGCTTCTTTTTACTTAGATCATCAAGTGCTAAAAATGGTTGAATTTAAACTGGTTAGAGAGAGTTGGGGGAGAGTAAGAATGAATGAATACCAAGCACACTGTTTTTAGAAAATTTATCATCATCATCATCATCATCATCATCATCATCATCATCATCATCATCATCATCTTAGTTGAGTTTTGCTTTGTTGCTCAGGCTGGCTTTGAACCTGAAATTTTCTTGCCTAAGAGAATTTGAGTAGCTGAGATGATAGGTGTGGGCAGCCAGGCTCAGCCAAACTAACTTGTTTCCACAGGGAGCAGTGCTGGGGATCAATCTAAATAGAGTTAAATAATCTCATTTTATTTGAGAAGTTATTTTCTTCTCCTTTGAACTTTAGAATGAAATTATAATAGAAGACTGGAAGTTACTAAGACTAAGAAGTCTCGGTGCCAACTGCTGGACCCTGGCATTTAAAACTGCCTCCTTTTCCTGTGTGCTCTAACTAGGGATTGGATCCAGTGCTGCACATATGCTAGGCAGGTGCACAGATGGTTGATACGGAACTATATCTCAAGCCTCTGTTTTTCATGATCATAAGAAAGAGAAATCAGTTTCCTGGTAATTTATAAAAGTGTGGACAAGTTTTTAGAGGTGCTGAACTTTTCAACCTTCTTTTCTTCACATAGATTAAACTGGGGGCCTTAGTTTGGTGTTATAGTTTTGTTTGGTGAGACAGGATCACTCTGTTTTGTAGCCCTTCTGTCCTGATCTTGCTATTAGAGCAGGCTAGCTTCAAATTCACAAAGATCCACCTGCCTCTGCCTTCCTAGTGCTGGGATCAGAGGCATGCACCACCATGCCCAGCCCATTTAATCTGTAAAAATCTTATTAGAAATATTCGAGTCTAGAAGTATTGAGAGCTTTTTTTGGCTTTCAGAAGATGTTTAGAATTCTTTTTAGAACATTTTGTGTATTTTGTATATTTATGTGTGGGGGTGTACATGTGAAGATCAGAGGGAATTTGGGGAAGTCTGTTGACCTTTAGCCATGTGGGTCTGGCTGGTCAGCAAACGCTTGTCCCTGATCCACATTCACAGACTTGGATTTGGGATCTTTGCATAGATTTTATTCTTGAGCATCACTCACTAATCTGAAAAGTCAAAGATTAGAGCCTGAACTTTTGGCTTCATGGCAGTTTTGGAACATTTTGAAGTATCTTATTGGCTGGCAGGTTGGGAGCTAAAAATAGCATAGTCAATATAACATGAGAATTTGTAAGGGCACAATTGAATTTGTCTTCAGGAAGAATATTTCACTTTTTACCTATGACCATATATTTTGGAGTAGTATACATTTTGCTTTTATCTAAAAGTATATTATGTAAGGATTAAAATGTCTGTCAACTTCCTTAAATAATTTGAATTCGAGTGCTTTGCATACATCACACTTCTCTTTTTAAAGGCCATCAGTTAAATTTTGCCAAGTTCTTTTCTATTTTTAATGTTACTGTTATCTTATCACATTTCTTAATGCTTTCTTATGTGTGCAGATGGTGAGTTACCTTCAATTAGATTGTGTTAGTTATTGTCCTGTTCTATAAAAAGAATAATTGAAAAAATTTATAGCTTTGCAAAATAGTGTGTTAAATTTTGTGTCTATCTGTCTACTTCATAGCTGTTATCCCTTGTTCCCTTCCCCAGACACCTACACATAGTCCAGCCCCTTTCATGTAAAACAGAATTAAAGTCTAGTTACTTAGAGGTTGGTAGATACAGTAAAGAAAGTAAATTCTTAAAATATTCTGCTTCCCTCTGAAGTCAGTTTAAACTTCATGCCTTCTTTTTATAAACAGGACTATAACTTTCACAATTTCTCCAGTCTGGTTGTGGTTTACAAACCGTGTGGGATGGGAGTCATATGCTGTCTTATAGAAGAAGGCTTTGTTGTGTAGTAAGATGGGTTGCGGTACAAAGCTCTTAGGCTTTTCTGTTTCTCACCTCCCCTGTCACCCTCCCACTCTGACAGCTTTTGTCCTTTAGGAGCCAGATTCTCTGTGGCTCTGGAACGGAGTTGTCCTCAGTGTCCAAAGATTATCTTCATAGCCTAGTCATAGCCGTGGGCTCTGACTGCTGTTGATCTCAGTGAAATCACCTTTCCGACTTGATAAATTTCAAACAACAAGTATAAGCCCTTGCATCTGACTCTGGACTTACAACACTAAATGCAAATTTCACCCTCCTTTTACTAAACGCTTACTGTCTTAACTGAATGAAGCTTGGACTTTGTTCTTACTCCAGTATATTAACAGCATTTGAAACCACCCTCCCCTTGTCTCCCTCTCTTTTCTCCAGCACTTCTATTTTCCCTTTGTATCTTAGACCAGTTATGTAGCATGCACTGTGGTGACCTAGCAAAGTTGAAGTACAACTTCTTTTCAAAACGCAGTTTTCACAAAATCGAGTTGGGTGAGAGATGGCTGCATTTTAAAAAGTGGATATTTCCTCCTTGTGTTTCTAGTAGATTGGTTTTGTCTTTTGTATATACAGCTACCTTAATTTATGTGTGAACTAAGTATGCAGTGAAAGTTACAGCTCTTTTTTATCAGTAAGAAAGCTTTTCCTTAGTCCCATTTTCATTTGGAATGTAGAATCTTGTAGAAGTCATATGTTTATAGTATTGCTGATGTGTTCATTAGAGGTAATAGTTTTGCCTAAGGGTGTAGGTGTACATTGGTTGCTTGGTCTCAGCTGTTAATCTCCTCGGTGGCTATAGTTCTAGCAATGTGACTCCTATACTTATTAGTCCCAGGATAAAACCACATTACTTAGAACTTAAGGGCTAGTCTAGCTAGGTATTAATTTTAAACTTTGCTTTTTTTTCATTATTCTTTAATTCTTTATTCAGCTGGAAAAACTCTTCAGATATTTAACATTGAAATGAAAAGTAAAATGAAGGCCCATACCATGACTGATGATGTCACCTTCTGGAAATGGATCTCTTTGAATACGGTTGCTCTTGTTACGGATAATGCAGTTTATCACTGGAGTATGGAAGGAGAGTCCCAGCCAGTGAAAATGTTTGATCGTCATTCTAGTCTCGCAGGATGCCAGATCATCAATTACCGTACAGATGCAAAGCAGAAGTGGCTGCTTCTGACTGGCATATCTGCACAGGTAACACTCGTTAGTGTTTGATGAAGTGGTCTAAGGCACTGTTTTGTTCAACATTACTTCAATTAGGTCTTTAAACCCAATCTTACTGAATTTGATTTATTTTGAAAGACTTTCTTTTTAAAAATAATGATTGCTGGCTTATACCTTTAACCTGATATGAAATTTGAATACTCTTATCAGATGTTTTCATTTTTCACAGAGTAAGGAAAGATTGAGTGATTGAGAATTATTTTTGGGAGTCAGTGTGCTGCAGAGTGAATCTGTATTGTAGTAAGATGGGTAAAAAGATGACAGGATGAGACATGTTCATATTATACTTTAAAAAGATAATTTTGAAGTTAACTTTTGAAGTTAAGAAGTATCAAATCTAAATAAAGAAACTAGCACATGGCACTGGAGAGATGGCTCAGCTGTTGAGAGCACTGACTGCTCTTCCGAAGGTCCTGAGTTCAATTCCCAGCAACCACATGGTGGCTCACAACCATCTGTAATGGGATCTGATGCCTTCTTCTGGTGTGTCTGAAGACAGCTACAGTGTACTCACATGCATAAATAAATCTGAAAATAAACAAAAAGACAGACTAACAAGTATTGCTGAAGATGGCAAATTGTTGTAACTGTTTCACTATTGAATCTGAGATCTTCTGGGTCATTGGCTCTCTAAGGTTTTTTGTTTTTTTGTTTTTATTCTTTGTAGCAAAATCGTGTGGTTGGAGCTATGCAGCTGTATTCTGTAGATAGGAAAGTTTCTCAGCCTATTGAAGGGCATGCAGCCAGTTTTGCACAATTTAAGATGGAAGGAAATGCAGAAGAATCAACGTTATTTTGTTTTGCTGTGCGGGGTCAGGCAGGAGGAAAGGTAAGTTGTGTCTGATAATTATTTTAGTGAGTTTGTTTTGCTCTTTGTCATCTAAGTTAAAAATATTCACCTTTCTTCCTTAGTTTCATAGTATTCAGATTTGTGGTGCCTGACAAATAGTATGTATAATCCTATTCTGCCATCTGTGGATCTTAACTTTTAACATTGTCTTGTTATATAACCTTGGCTGGTTTTGAAGTAAGTCCTCTTGCCTCAGGTTCTGAGTGCTGGGATTATAGACATTTAGACCATTGTGCCTAGCTTTGAGCTCTTTGATTGTCTTTATCAAAGCATTTTGCTGTGTTTTTCACCTTATTCTTCATAGACTCATTAGGGTTGCTAAAATACCCATTTTTGTGTGCAGTACATGTCAAGAGTCTGAAATCATTAAGCATTGCCCAAGATGAAGTTGATTCATCCTTTTTAAATTCCCTAGGTGATTTGAGGTAGATGGAATGGATGGCAGCTTAAATTAGAGAGCCTTATTTCTAGCTGTATATTGAAATTACCTAGACTGGTTAAAGTATTTTGTATTGAAACTCTTAGTTGAGGATAGCAGAAACAAGGTCTGGTTGATTGTAGTATAAGAAACTTACTGACAGGTATTGGATACCTGGCAGTAGTTGGACAGCTGTATAACTAAACTTGGGAAAGGAGAAATAAGCAAAAATGGGTGGTATCTAGGCTTCCAGGCAGAAGTCACACTGCAGATCTGTGAACTGTGCTTCTGTAAGGCCTGCACTGCTGGGGGTCTGGTGATTCATTTTGCTGCTATTTTCACTGCCAGAGTAGACTCTCCCTCAGTCTTAAAATAACCTGATGTCCTGAGCTCCCTCTTTGAAGTCTAGTATAGGCAGAGTCACATGGCTTTCGTGTTAGCTTTGAGAGACATGGAAAACAACTGTTTGCTGCCTCTAAAATGGAATACTGACTCTACTCGCTACCAGAACTGGACTAATTTCCTCTCTGTCCCCAAATCAGAAAAAGACAAACCTCATCTTTGTTTTCTATTTCTCCACCCTAGTCACCCTAGTAAGTAGTTTTCGAGAATGAAAAAATGAGATTGCAGCCATCTGAATCCTAGCACTTAAGAGGCTCAAGTAATTCTCTTGTCTGTACCTTTCATTTAGTCCTAAAAGGGCTGGAATTCCAGCTGTGTCTGGCTTTTTTACATAGCTTCCAGGGATTGAACTTAGGTGGTCGGTTTATTCCATAAGTGCTTTTACCAGCTGAGCTGTCTTGTCAGCCTCAGCATGATTTTAGAGTCAGACCTACTCCCTGTCTCTATAATTTTGTCACTTCAAGAATGGTACATAGCTTGGTATGCCTTTATTCCCAGCATTCAAGGCACACAGATCTCTCTGAGCTCTAAGCCAGCCTGGTCTGATTTTTTTTTCCCCTAGGTCATCCTGGGCTACATTGTAAGAGCTTGTTTCATAAACAAAATAATTGCACAGGAAATGTATGACTTGGGATCATCCTTCCCCATTCAGTTTTAATTTATGGAGGAGCATCCCACAGTATAGATAATTGAACAGTTCACTTACCATAGAACATTTGTTTATTTCCACTTGGCTTCAAAAAACTTGTAGTGACCAAATGATACACAATTAAGGTTGATAGGAGATTTTATTTTCTTTTAACAGTTACATATCATTGAAGTTGGTACACCACCCACAGGAAATCAACCCTTTCCAAAGAAGGCAGTGGATGTTTTCTTTCCTCCAGAAGCACAAAATGATTTTCCTGTTGCAATGCAGGTATTTTATAAAAAATCTCACCTTAAATTATGTTCTGTTCACAGTTGATATGAGTAGTGCTTAAAAGAATTACTCTAAAATAAAAATTATTAATAAAACTTGGAAAATAATACTCTTGCTTTCATGGAATAATTGGGCTATCTTAAGTTGTCAGAATGATGTTCTCTTACGTATTTGCTGGAGCTATCCCACATTTAAGCAAGCTGTAATGAAGGAAACCTTAATATTACATTAGCATTTTTTCCTTTAGGCATTATGTCAGAGTTTTATAGAAAGTGTTCATTTTCTCTGTTCAGATCAGTGAAAAGCATGATGTGGTGTTCTTGATTACCAAGTATGGTTATATTCACCTCTATGATCTGGAGACTGGCACATGCATCTACATGAACAGAATCAGTGGAGAAACGATCTTTGTAACTGCACCTCATGAAGCCACAGCTGGAATAATAGGAGTCAACAGAAAGGGACAAGTAAGAAAACCTTGAAACTTAAGCATTTAAGTAGCTCATTATCATTAGCACTTTTTTGTTTTTCCAAAAGCTAATTTTGGATATCAGAAAAGAGTTCTTTTTTTGTTGTTGTTTTTGGCTTTTTTGTTTGTGTTTGTTTGGAGACAGGGTTTCTCTGTAGCCTTGGCTGTCCTGGAACTCACTCTGTAGACCAGGATGGCCTTGAACTCAGAAATCCTACTGCCTCTGCCTCTCAAGTGCTGGGATTAAAGGCGTGTGCCATCACTGCCTGGACAAAAAAGAGTTCTTAATGGGGGAAGGCAAAGAGAAGAAGTGAAATGAAGGTTAAAGGACATAAAATATAAAATAGCATATGTAAGATTAACAGGTTTTGACATTAGTTCAATATGAAGTTTAAAGTTAATAAAATTGTATTAGGATTTGTGTGTGTGTGTGTCTGTCTGTCTGTCAGAGGTTAGTAGCAGGTGTCTGTTATTTTTCTACCTCACTTTGAAAGAAAATTTTTTTAAGATTAACTTTCTGTCTCTTGAGTGTTTTACCTGCACATATGTGCACTATGTTTATGCAGTAGCTATGGAAATTAGAAGAGGGCATCAGGTCCCCTGCATTAGAGAGCTCTGAGAGCCACCGTGTGGGTGCTGGGAACCAAACAAGTCCTCTGCAAGGGGAATAACTTCTCTTATTCACTGAGCCATGCCTCCAGCCTCTCCTCCACTTTAGTTTTTGAGAAAAGGTCTTTTTACTTTATTAATTGAGCCATTTCCTCAGTCCCCAGGATTTAGACATAAAATATAACTTTTCTTTAAAAACCTAAACAAAAATTGATGTGAGGGTCAGTTAGGATGGCTCAGCTTGCATGTTGTCCTCTGAATCCATATGTCCACTGTGACAGGGGCATATATACACTCGAACACACATATGAACACAGTAAATAAATAAACAAACACACATACTAGAGCACACATGCATGTGCATACACACATAATAAGTAAACAAATAAATGCAATTTTAAAAGGTACAGAGTGCTGTTAGTTTTCTTTACTATGACCATTTGCTATTTATTATGTGACATTTCAAAAATATCAAATACACATAATAAAATTCACTTAAAAAGATTATTGGGGCTGGGCAGTGTGGCGCATGCCTTTAATCCCAGCCGGCACTTGGGAGGCAGAAGCAGGCAGATTTTTGAGTTCAAGGCCAGCCTGATCTACAGAGTGAGTTCCAGGACAGTCAGGGCTACACAGAGAAACTCTTATCTGGAAAAAAACAAAAAAAACAACCAAAAAAAAAAAAAAGATTATTGAGGGCCAGCAGGCTATCTCAGCTGGTAGATGTGCTTGTCAGCAAACCTCATGAATTGTGTGTGATCTCTTGGTTTCACATAGTTAAAGGAGAGAATTGACTTCCCCAAGTTGTCTTCTGACCTTCATGAACATGTTTGTGTGTTTATGAATGTACATGAACATGTTCTAAATAAATATAATTTAAATAAAGATTGTTATATAGAATTTAGCATGGGTATACACCTTTAATTACCATACTTGGAAGGTTGAGGCAGGAGGATTTCTGTGCATTGTAGGCCAGTCAAGCCCTACAACCTATCTCAAAAATTATAAAACAAACAACATAGTAATAAAATAAGATATAAAGGTTGTTGCCTAACTTGTGTGTGCATTGACTTAGTTTTTTTTACCTTGATCATTATTTTTAGGTCTAGTAAATGGCATGAATCAGTATTTAGTTTTATGGTATTTTATATGTCTCGATATTTTGCCTGCCTGTTTGTCTGTGTACCACGGAGTCCTTGGTTCCTGTTGGGGGTAAGAGGACATTAGAACCCCCGGAACTGGAGCAACATATGTGGGGCCATCGTGTGTATCCTGAGAATCAAACTTTTGGTATTCTAGAAGAGTATCCAGTGCTCTTAGCCTCAAGACCATTTTCCCAGCACCTGTTTTTAGTTTTTATTTGCAATTTCATCTTTAAAGTAAAAGTTTTATCACCAAAAAAAAAAAAAAAAAAA
>JADRCD010146983.1:1137-24323 GCA_019843815.1 Montemys delectorum | reverse complement strand
CTTTTTCCTCTCTCTCTCTCTCTCTCTCTCTCTCTCTCTCTCTCTCTCTCTCTCTCTGTCTCTCACACACACACACATACACACACATAAACATACACACACACACATACACACATCCTGAGAAGAATGTAACCAAGAATTGTGAGAAAATGCAACCACGTTTGACTTATAAGAAATTTTTATGAGAGACAAGGACAAAGTCTCAGCTTGAGTAGAAAACACATGGAGTTTTAGTAGAGAAATATTTCTTACTCAATTCCGTTTCAAGGCTTATTAAAATCAGAAGGAAGGAAACACCTTGCACCTCAGGAGACTCCCCCAAACATCCCCGCAACAATAGCTATAGGAAAGCCAGAGAGGAATTCAGACACTCACCTGGCTTCTGAGAGAAACTGTGGTTGGCTTTGGTGCACTGAATGAAGCATGCTGGGAATGATTCCTCCGTTGTTGTATCTGAAAAATTAATTCTATAGTGTTCACTGACAGCTGCTCTAAAAGTGTAGGCTGCTTATAAAATTAATGCTAGGGGCTTCCTAAAAGTTCCGGTAACCAAGCAAATGGACCAATAGGCCAGCGTGCAAGGAAACATTAGGTCTTAAGTAGGAACTTTCTGGCGCCACCTAGTGTCACATGGAAGCTCGGCAGTTTTGGGAAGGAACCACACAGTAGAAGTCCAGATAGGGAGAGGTGAATACCTAAGTGTTATGGAAATTTAGGGAGAGGGATGGAGCAGTACAACAGGGAAGTAGGAGAGGCAAGCTCCTGATGGAGGAGCCATGCATTTCTGTCAGCTAGGTGACAGATAATCGATGACTTAATGAATTACTCTGCAGTAGAAACAGCCATGGTGGTGACTTCTGATGGGGTCAGAGGCCCTCACGCCTTGTCACCCTGGGATTCTTAGATCAGAAGAGAACGCACTCTCTCACAGGAGTCACCGCTATGCTGTGCCTGCCTCACTGGTTTCTACAGAGACACTGGTCCCGCGGAAGAGAAACCAATACCATCCATTTCATAGCTGTCCCAGATGCGGGAAAGACTGTAGGAAAAAACAAAACAAAACAAACAAAACGTCCCTCGCGGCCCAGAATGTGGAAGAGAGAGGCACGGGTGGCATCAACCTTCAATAGCAGGAAGAGAGGGTCCTGCTATTCCCCTCAGAAGACTGTCAGCCGCCAGTTCCAAAGCTCACTTCAGATGACTGCGTGATGTCAAAGCTGCCGCCAATCCTAGCTGTTACCTCTGGTGACTTAGTGGCCTCAACCCCTTAGTTCCCTGCATCTTGCCCTTCAAGTCACGCAGCTCCATTCAACAGAGCCGTTTTCCGCCTCAGACATGCCCACCAAGAGCACCTGTGGACACAGCCAAGCTCGCCCCTGCCTGTCCAACTTCCCAGCTCCATCCACTCTTTGCACATTTTTAATATTCCACCCCTGGGTCCCGCCCAACACCTTGCTCCGCCCATCCTTTGGCTTAGCTCCAAAGACTTCCCTAACCCTTCTTCATTCCCATTCTTTCCTTTTCCCACCCTTTAGCTCTGCCAATCCCTTCTTCCCCCGCCTCTTAGCTCCGCCCTTCCTCAGGTTCTCCCACGTTATTTCTGCCCATTCCCTCTTCCTGTCCATGCTTTGAAGTCAACCACTACTTCAGCTGAGCTCCCCTCATAACTCTGCGAACCTGTCTAGCCCCATCCATCTCTTCTGTTCTTTTACTGGCTGCACCCACTCACACGTCCTTCAGATGTTCCCTCTTGGGATCTCTTGTTCTCTTTTGCGTGTGGCTGGGTCTGATGTGAATCGCTCAGACCAATCAATACTGCTTCTACCTCCTCTTCAGTCAACCACACCTGACAGTCTCATTCACTAGCCTCTCTGGGAGCTTCTTCCAGAAAGTAGACGCAGGACAAGTCTACTTTCCTTACAAGCAGGATTTCCCAGGACTGAGAGAACCTGGGCTCTGGAGGATCCTGGACTACCACATCAAAACTTGGAGCTGTCCTCTCAGCTCTGACCAATCTGTTCCATCTGCAAAATGCACCTGCCGACAGTGCTGTCCCTCCTATAATGATCTTTGAATAATCTCAATGCGTTCTGCAATCCTCTTGCAGCACAGACTCAACACTTGGGTTCGGGGCAGCAGGTAGGCTCTCAAGCAAACGCAGGAAAATGAGGTCTAGGGGTAAGGGAAGCCCCAGAGCCGAGATCAATAAATAGATGCTGAGCTGCCCCCTGTGGACTTGGTGCCAAGCCCCTGCCTGAACAGTCTCCCCTAGACACTGTGTCCAGTGAGTGCACACTGAGCCTTCTGCTGTGCCTCTGTCGCTGCTCAGAGTCTCAGTCTCCAGAGAGCGCCTGATTGGCTGGGTGTGTGGGTCAGGAAATGCTTCACATTGAGCTGGATCTAAAAAGAGCTGAAATTTGGTAATGCGAGGAGGAGAGGGCATCCCAGGTAGAAGGAACAGCAAGCATGGGCATCACCAGGAAAGGATCCCAGGCTGTCTCAGAACTGTGCGTGCCCTCCTACCCCAGGTGCTTGTCTGATCCAGCAATTCAGTGTTCCCGTCCTGCTAAGTGGATGTTACAGAATTTCTGGAAATTTTATTGAATTATTTTATTAAAATTCCAAATGCAATTATAAAGAATATAAATTATGTACAGGATCATATTTTCAAATGAGGATATTCTGACTTCTTCCTTTCCCACTTGCATCCCCTTGATCTCCTTCCCTTTGTTGCTTTAAGACTTCAAGTCCTGTTTCGAATGGGAGCGGGCAGAGTGGACATCCTTGCTTGTTCCTGATTTTAGTGTAAATTGTTAAATTTTTCTCCAAGATGTAGTTTATGAGATGTGTCCTCTGTGATTCCAGGATTCTTCAGGACTTGTATTCTGTAGTAATGTTGAATTTTATCAAAGGCCTTTTTTTGCATGTAATGAGATGATCGTGTAGTTTCTGTCTCTGAGTTAAATCATGTGGTAGGTATATTAAGTTTATTGATTTATGTTTGTTGAACTAACCCTGCATCTCTGGGATGAAGCCACCTTGGTCATAGTGGATAATGTCTTTGATATGTTCTTGGATTCAGTTTGTATTTTATTGAGTATTTTTGCACCAATGTGCATAAGGGAAATTGGTCTGACATTCTTTGTTGTGTCTTTCTGTGGTGTAGGTTTATCAGGTTGACTGTGGCCTCATAGAATGAGTTTGGCAATGGCTCTGTTTATATTTTGTGAAATAGTTTTAAGAATAATATCATTAACTCTTATTTAAAAGTGTGGTAGAATTCTGTGCTAAAACCATCTGGCCTGTGCTTTTGTTAGTTGGGAGACTTTAAATGAATGTTTCTATTCTCTTAGGGGTTATAGGGCTGTTTAGATGGTTTACCTGATCTTGACTTACCTGTGGTAAGTTGTATCTGTCTAGGTGAACCATTTCATTTAGATTTTCATTTATTTATTTATTTATTTATTTATTTATTTATTTTGGAATACAGGCTTTTGAAGTAAGACTTCGTGATTTTTTTTTAATTTCCTCAGTTTATTTTGTTATATCTCTCTTTTCATTTCTAATTTTTTGGGTACTTTCTGTGTGCCTTTTAGTTAAGTTTGGCTAAAGATTTGTCTATCTTGTTGATTTTCTCAAAGAACCAGCTCTTGGTTTCGTTGATTTTTTTTTTTGTATTGCTCTTTGTTTCTAATTGATTTCAGCCCTGATTTTGATTATTTCCTACCATCTACCCCTCTTGAGTGTGCTTGTTTCTTATTGCTCTAGAGCTTTCAGGTGCATTTTTAATTCATTAGTATGAGAACTCTCCAATTTATGAAGCCACTTCTTGCTATGAACTTTCTGAAGGTGGAAGGGGAAGGGCCCAGACCTGGAAGTGAACTACCTGGAAGATATAATATTCTGAGGAAGACCTTGGGGACAGGAGTGTGATAAGAACTTTCCACCAAAGGTGACCAGGAGCCCACAGTCAGCTGACCAGTGACCAGAGAGGCCATGCAAGACTGTTGTAATCAGAGGCATCTCAAAAGGCCTGACTCCAGCACACTGCATGACTGACTTCTCTGCAACCCTACTGCAGGATGGCCTTGGACATACCTCCTGATCATGGGGCTCAGGCCATGTATGGGAGGAAAAATGGGGGAATGCACCTTTCTCCTGCTTCCCAATGCTCGACACAGCAGTACACAGAGTCTGCCATGCTCCACCCCACACTGCCCAGCATACACAATCTCACAGGTGAGGCAATCTCGGGTAGAGACTGAGGGCAAACTTGTTGTCTAGACAAATACCTGAGTAAGAGGCTAGTCTGTCTCATCTGTCTAGTGAGGAGTAAGGAGGTTGGAGAGGGCACAGTGCTCTGGATTCCAGAACAAATTGGCTGGAAGTCTGCTTGATCCCACACCTGCCCCCAGCTCACAGGAAACAGCAACTGGCTTTCTGATGCCTTTATCTAAGTGGGTGGGAAGGAAAGCAAGAAGCCTATGTGCATGGCCAAGGCCATATATAGGCCATTCCTGTGCCAGAGGACATGCATAAAAGTGCACTTTCGCATTCAGTGTTAAATGACTCCCATTTGTTAAGTGGCCCTCTGATGGACTCCCAAGCCATACTGATGCATAAAGGTTCTTGAAAGTCGACAGGGATTCCAGCTGAGTGCTGCCAAGGAAGTCCAGAGGCAGCTGAGGCTGCCTCCTGTACAGAGTATCTGGACAGAATGAATATGGAGGACATTTGAGTGGCCCTGCCACTCACAAGTATTTTCCCATTTGTTTAGGTATTGTTTACTTTCTTTGAACTTTTGTAGAATTTTAGAAAAACAATCAGATACATGGAAAATAAACCAGTTGGTTTTAAAAAACAAATACAAGCAGGTATGATGAGTGAAGAAGCCAGCTAACACTGCAAACACCTCTGTCTCTCTGGAGGGGGAAATGAGTAGATCCCCTCCAAGCCAGGGACAAGTGTACCTCTTCTACTCTGAAGATCACTTCTCCACTCAAGCAGATGTCTGGATAGGGGCTTTCGATTTGTTTTGGTTTTTAAAGTGGTTTAAAAGCAAGAGCCGTTTGTCTGGTGGTCCCTAAGTCAGGAAGGAGGCTTCAGGACTTCCCAGCACTACCTTTAAATGAACAGCTGCTAGGTAAATTCCCAGACCTCTTCCCCATCTCCACTCCCATAATTCAGGCTGCTAGCATGTCACCTGTGTTCAGGCCAGAAACTGGTGGACTCTTGTCCCTCAGAGGACTTTGAGAAGCGTCTGAGAGAAGATCTTGGGACACTAGAGAGGAGTCCCCAAATAAACAAAGCAGTGGATTACTTCAAAGGGCATCTCAAGTCCAGTGATAATGACAGTGTTAGTGCCATAGAGCAGGTGCCCAGGAGTCCAGGTTCTTCCCTGGGGCAAATAATAGATGGATAAATGGATGGATGGGCAGACAGACGGACAGATGGACAGATAGATACAGATAAGTGAAATAAACCGGATACTCAGCGACTTAGAAAATTTGAAGAGGCATTTCCTGGAGCAGAAAGCAGAACAGAAAACTCCCTGTTGAGAAGGGCAGGGTCTCCAGAGCTGGTAGCATGACGAGTGGACTCCCAGATGGTCTTTTCTCAAGCCCCCAGATGTGCCCTCTTTAGAATCCTCATTTTTCTTTCTCAGTTCCCACCTTCCCTCTCTCATTACTCCATCTCCTTGGCCAGAGTGTTCCTTACCTCTGAGAGATCCCAGTTCCCAAGTGGGAGTGCTATCCCTTTTTATAATCCAGCCACTGTTAGAAGTTTGTCTCTTTCTCTGTGATCTCCTCCCTAACTGTCTATTCCCTGCCAACTCCTCATACAGTGAACCCTACATAAAAGCTCAGGGCTTTGGTTTTGTTTATTTGTATGGTGCTGTTTGTGTCTATATTTGTTTTTCCTCCTAAATTTTATGGCTTGGGGGGGGGTTGTTCTGTTTTGTTTTGTTTTGTTTTGTTTTGTTTGGTGTTTTGGTTTTTTTTTTTTTGTGGGGTTGGGGTTTTTTTTTTTGAGGGGGGTTGGTTTTTCAAGACATGGTTTCTCTGTATAGCCAGGCTGTCCTGGAACTCACTCTGTAGACTAGGCTTGCCTGAAACTCAGAAATCTGCCTGCCTCTGCCTCCCAAGTGCTGGGATTAAAGGTGTGTGCCACCACCGCCCTGCGTAAAATGTATAGCCCAGGCTGGCCTCGAACTCGTGATCCTCCTGCCTCTGCCTCCTTCAGCAAATCCTACCAGGGAGTGCCACTACAACTGGCTATGTTTTTATTGAAAATCATTTCTCATATATTATATTCTGACCACAGTTTCTGCTCCCTCATCTGTTCCTATACTTCCCCACTCCCCACCCCATCAAACTCCTAATGTTCTCTATATATCTTTGGAAAACAAACAGGAAAAAAATAAACCACAATAAAGCAAAACAAAAAATAGAAAATAAAAAGCACAAAAATACAAACATAATCAAAATCCATAATATGAGCAAGTGGTGGTGGCACACACCATTAATCCTAGTACTCAGGAGGCAAAGGCAGGCAGATCTCCTTAAGTTTGAGGCCAGCCTGGTCTACAAGCCAGACAGGGCTACATAGACAAACCTTGTCTTGAAAAGAAAAAAAAAAGAAAAAAAGAAAAAGAGAAAAGAAAAATAAAGAGAAAGAAAGAAAACAATAGAGAAGAAAAAAGATTGTTTTTAAACAGAAAAAAACACAATATACAAGCAAAAGTCCTGTTAAGTCTAAAAGCCAAGAAACAACAAAAAGATAACAAAAACAACCTCTGGGGCTGGTGAGATGGCTCAGAGAATAAGAGCACTGACTGCTCTTCGGAAGGTCATGAGTTCAAATCCCAGCAACTACATGGTGGCTCACAACCACCTGTAATGAAATCTGACGCCCTCTTCTGGTCTGTTTGAAGACAGCTACAGTGTGAAATTCTTCTAGAACCTCTGTAAAGCTCTGCTTTCACAGGTAGATACTGCTTACATTTGATTTTGTTGAGGAATGTTTTCCTTTATTCACCTATTGTGATTGATAGTTTTGCTGGATATAATAATCTGAGCTGGCATCTGTGATCTTGTAGAGTCTGAAGACTATCAGTTCAGTATTTTTTGGTTTTTACTGTCTTCACCAAAAATTGCTGTTATTCTAATGGTTCTACCTCTACACATTAGTCTTCTCCCTTGAAGTTTTTAATATTTTGTTTGATGTTTTGATTACTATGTGTTGTGGGGAATTTCTTTTCTGGATATCTCTAGTTGGTGTTCTGTATTGTGATTCATAGACCTTGATAGGGACCTCCCTCTTCAGGTTAGGCAATTTCTCTTCTACAATTCTCTTGAAAATATTTTCTGTGCCTTTAACCTGGATTTCTTCTCCTTCCTCTAATTCCTATTATTTTTATATTTTGTCTTTTCAGTGTATCCCAGATCCTGGGTGTTTTCTGCCTGGAATTTTTTAGATTTAGTATTTTCTTTGACTGTAGTATCTATTTCTTTTATTTTATTTTCAACACCTTAGATTTTCTCTTCCGTGTGTTGTACTCTATTGGTGAGACTTACCTCTGAGGTTTTTGTTTGACTTCCCAAACACTTCCAGTTTTGTTTCAGTTGGGTTTTCTTTTGTGGTTCCATTTCTTTGTTAAATTCTAATTTCATACCGTGAATTGTTTTTATTATTTCACTCACTGTGTTTTCACAGACTTTATTAAGATCATAACTATTTTGTAGTCCCTGACTTGTGCTCAGCTATGTTGCGTTTCTCAGGGCCTAGTGTCATAGGATTTGTGGGTTCCAGTGGAACCTTATTTTCTTGGCTGTTTTGTTTTTGCACTGGTGTCCAGGCATCTGGGATTGAGATGACTGTGATCCTAGGTGTTGATACCTGATCTTGTTCTTTTTGGGTGGATATTCCATTTCTTTGTTTCCATTGGCCTCTCTGGATCTATGGTGGCTATGGACTGCCTGATATGGAGTGCTTCTGGAGGTTGGTGGGTGACAGAGAGGAACAGAAGCAAGCAGGACAAGAGAAGGAGAGGGGCTTCAAGAACGAGCTAAGGGATCCTGTTCATACCTAGAGGCTGGGTCTACTCCAAGGTTTGGCAGAGTCTCCTAGGACTGGAAGTATGGTGGAAAGACAGGCCCCTGCAAGCATCTGCTACAGATCTAGGGATGAGACTGAGAGGGAGGGGGGATAGACGAGAGAATGAAGATCATCTACCAGATTCCCAGCCTGTGTGTTCATTTTTTGAGACATAATCTCACACTGAATCCCAAGCTGACCAGGAATTCACTGTACAGCCCAGGCTGGTCTCAGTCCAGCTGAAGCACATCTGCCTCACTCTCCTGAGTGCTATGATTTCAGACATGAACTATCACATCTAGCTTCAGGGCTTTTGAATTGTTTTCTTAATAATAAAAAAAGTGAGATAGAATTTGCTTACAATAAGATTCAGCACTTCTGTGAACTGTTTTGAGTTAAGAAAAGAGTTATAAAACTACCATTTGAAGGACTGGAGAGATGGCTCAGTGCCAAAGAGAACTAGTTCACAACTATCTATAACCAGTATGACATAAGTGATTTTCATACTGCCAAGTTTGGCTGCCAATGCAAGTATAACTGTGTCTGCCACTGGAACACAGCTTCTGTGTGCTGGCTCATGGAAAACAGTTCCCAGAAGATTTTACCTCAGCAATGCTTGTTTCTTCTTAATCCCTGCTAATTTCTCAGGTCCAGCTAACCAGCATCAATTGTCCAAGGTTTCACTCCCATGGTGCCAGACTCTTGTTAATCACTGCTGAGTCACCAGACCCAGACACCACAGAGCCTTCACACCCATGGCCCAATAGTATCTTTGCTTCACAAGTCGGGCATCCATCATCTGCACTATTCTCAACATTCTTATCTTCCAAGTTCTACGGAACATCCCACTGAGATTGCAGTATTCAATGATGTTCTAGTCCAAGGTTCCAAAGTCCTTCCACAATACTCCCCAAAACACATGGTCAGGTCTCCCATAGCAATATCCCACTCAGGTTACCAACTTCTTAGGGTTGCTATTGCTGTGGACTATCCAGAACAACTTACGGTGTAAGTACCTACTTCCTCCAATAAGCCCCATCTTCTGTCTCCACTATCCCTCACAGTGCCACAAAATCATAAAGTCATCAATGGGTTGACCTTCTGATTATTTCTGAGCCTTCATGATCTAATCACCTCTCATAATGTATCCGCCAGCAGGGGACAGCACCTGCAGCATGTGAGCCTTCTGAACCACCAAACTGTAAGAGATGTGTTCTCGTCTGGCTCTCCCCACTTCGAGTCCCGTCTTTTGTCAACCCCACCCACTCCACGGTGGTCCCAGTGAAGAACCAGCAACTTTTGTTCAAACTCTCAGTGCCTTCATCTGGCTTCCCTGCTGTTCACTTCAAGCCCTTTGTCTAAGAAACTGGGGGGAGGGGCTCTTCTGGCCCAGAGGATAGAAGGAAGAAAGCCTAAATCTCGGCTTAAGGATTTGAGCGGCCTGCTGAGAATTCAAGCTCCTTGCACGACCCTGGTTGGATCACCTGAAACAACCAACTTGCCAACTCTCTGACATCTCCTGATAGCACTGGCCACCTCCCCAGACCTCTCAACCCATCTCATTGCCTGACTCCTCCTCTGTTTCTAGTCTCTCTCCTTATCAAGGTAAGGCACCCTCTGCAGATCTCCTGGACTGTGCTGGTAGACCTGCCCTTAGCTGCTGTGAGACATATCAGCAATTACCCTGTGCCACTGATTGTGACCTCAGAGGCTTCTGACCTTGGAATGGGCCTATGGGCCCTACTGGCCCAGAGCCATGGAATTATGGTTCCCTTGGTGCCCAGGATCAAGGCCAGGATCAACCCTAGTGGAGTCATTTAAGAATGTGCACACTATGTGACTCTGCTGGTTTGCTTGCTCCCAGAACACCTTGGGCCTGGGCCTCCCATCTCACTGAGGCTTCTGAGTGTGACAGCAGGGCCCAGCCATGAGGCTACAGCAGCTTTCTCACTTGCAACTTCCTGGACAGGAGCAGTTCTGTAAACCAATTCTTAACCATTGTCACATTGGAGATTTAGGCTAGGCTTCCTGGTAAGCTCCAGCAACCTGCACGGCTCTGAAGGAAGAGCCCCAGGCCAGTAAGTGAAGTTAGGTACTGCTGCAAGATGGCAGTAGAGATGCCTGAAATGGGTGTCATGAGTCACAAGATTCCCCGGACAGCTGACAGGGCTATCACAGAAACAGAAGGCAGATAGCCAGAAGGGGCCCTGCCACATCCTTGTCACTCCAGACTGTGCTATTCTGGAAGCCCAGTATCCCTAACCATTTTGTCAGGTGGACACAAATAAAGCAGTTTTCCCTTCTGGAGTTTTTTCCCTCTGCCCATGAAAAGTGGGCAGATAACAATGTTCTCCATCAGTGGGGAAAGTTAAACGAGCTCATGACTTCCTGCTCTTGCCTCTGCTCTGGCTGCCTCCTCTTTTCTAGCCACAGCTGTGTGGGACATAGCCAAACTCCCTCTGCCATGGACTCAAGAAGCCACAAGAAGGCCCGCCGCCGGCATAAGAAAAACAAACTCAAGACCCAGGAGAGATTGATCAAGAAGTTTCCTTACAGGTACAAGATGCCTAGACACTTAGGACTGAGCCCTGTTGCAAGCCCCATATTGCTCCCAGGTCCCCAGAACACAGAGGAGGAATGACTCTAGTCCATGGGGCACCTGAGGAGCCCTGTGCTGTGGCCGACAATCTAGCTCTTCCTTCTTCACCTGCTGTCTCAGCCCAGGTGAAAAGCTACATTTCTTGTAATGCACTGAGTATGGGGCCAAACAGAGAGATCTAGGTGTAAACCCCTGTAGGTGGCTGGCAGTTGTAGGCACTTAACCACTCAAGGGCCCTTCTAGGTTACCTCATTTGACGGAGCCTAGCCCAGCAACCCTACCATCTTGGAAGGCCAAGAGCAACACACTGAAGGACAAGCTACCCTTACAGAAGAATCTGGTGCCAACACGGTCCATCCCCATCCCAGGGTAAGTCCCTGTACTTGGTTGCCTCAGTGGCCACACACAGACAAATATGTCTTCCTCACATTACCTCACCCTGTGGGAAACCACAGTCACCTTCAGAAAAGTCTTCTCAATGTCATCAGACATGTGACTACAGTGCTCCATCCTAAACAGAGCCACAGAGAACAAGAACAAGAGATTCCACCCAGCTACAGTGCACCTGACACACAGGCGTGGTAGTCATGCTCCACCCTGTTGGACTTTCAGGGTCAGGTGGCAAAGGGTGCCCTGGCACTCCAGCCCCACCTAAATGCCTCAGCCTACCTCTCAGAACCTACAGTTATTGTTCAGTCCCTGTCCATCAGTTCTGGCCAGTCACCGGTATGTACATTTACTCCACAACACACCCATGAGGCAACATGAATGAAAGCACACACACACACACACACACACACACACACACACACACCCTAGCCCTGGTCTCTGGCCTCTTCCCTTATCTGGGAATTCAGAGCAAGAATTCTCTGACATCTAAACCAAACCTCCTAACTGAACCCGTGGGGGATTTGCTGCTGAGGCTGTGGTCAGAGAACTGCTAAATCTCTGGACCTCTGTCTCCATTTGGACATACACTGCAAAAATGGAAGCAGCTTAGATCCAGGATAGAATGTAGAAGTCCAGTCTAGCCACGTTAGAGTGAGGGAGGATGTTGGAACTGACCCACACACACACTCTGAACCATGTCTGGGCCAAGACCTAGTAGGGTGTGGCCAAAATCCCAGGCCAAAGGATACAGAGACCCAAGGAGAAGCCCACACAGTGACAGATGGTTTAGGGAGCACCTGGTGTTATGGTTCACAGTGAGACCGGCCTAAGAACCAACCCCTGGGCAGCAAGTGAGGCTAGGCAAGTAAGAAACTGATTCTTCCCCCAGCTGGAGGAGCAGCCAGAGTTCAGGAACTAGGAAAGGAATGTGGTGCTGGGCAGCCTACCACTGGAACAGATGAGTGGGGGACAAGTAGAGAAGCCCCAGCCCCATGAGGTACTCTAGCTCTGAATCCTTGCCTGTTTCTTGCTGGGAGTCTAGCCAAAAAGGCCAATTGTGGAGTCTAGGGCACAGAGAAAGGAGAAGCAGCAAGGTGAAAAAGGAATAGAGACCTTGAAGGAGAAGCCCAAATGTAAAGGATTTCACTTGCAGGTACCATAGAAGGAAGAGAGCAAGGACCCACCTAGTGAATGTGTGAAGGTAGTCTCAGGTAGGAGGAGCCAGTCTCAGGTGGTAGAGGTGCCTCAGATTGAGGACAATTTCTGGGTAGTCTCAGGTGGGTGGTAACCACAGAAGAAAAATTAGCATGACTTAGCTGCCCCGATCAACTGACACAACTTACCTGGTGGGTGAGCAGAACTAGGGTATTCCCTAAGCTCTGCCCATGAAGGCCCAAGAAGTAAGGAATCTGCTGTGTCCAGCTTGGATTTCCAAGGCTGGAAGAGCAGGTGGCAGGAACAGTCTGTGAAGCCGCTTCCTGGGCCTCTTGGGCAACCACTGACTACAGAGGCTGCTTACAGAGCTGGGCCAGGCCTGGCTGCAGACAGATCTGTCAGGAGCCTTCACAGATAGGGCCCTGTCTGTTGGCTGGTTGCAACCTGCAGGGTTCCCTGGGTCAGGTGTGGTCTATGTGTCTTCTCTAGGCTCGGCGCTCCAGAAGTCACATGGCAGCTCAGCTACAACTCACCATCCCCACATCCCCCACTGTGTAACCTCTGGGAACTTAAATTACTGCAGCTCCGTTTCCCCACACAAGATCTTCCAAAGCTGCCTCCTCTGCAGGCCACTGCTGACCAGCCACCCACCAGTGGGGCTTCAGAGCCATCTGAGAGCTTCCCCTAGAACACCTGCTTTTCAGGGCTCCTTTCTCAGCCTCATTCTCTCTGCTCCAGACAGATGCCTCAGAGACATTTGTAAAGGGAGCAGCCTTGTAGGCCACCAAAAAACCAGGAGTGCTCCATTCCCCACATGCAAAGACCATACAGCACCAATAAACTTTGCAGATTCAAATCCCAGTTCTGCTTGGATGGGTCAATTTGCTCCTAATTTTTCAACTTTAAAACGGGTACAATTTTTAATCATGAAGCCTTAAAGATTTAAAAGAGCAAATGACATTTCTAGAGCTTTATCCAAATGTGTAAATCAAACACAAGTAAATCAAGGTATTGGAACAATAATGGTAATCATTCTAGTAGTTGGAAAAAGCAAGAGTGGGAAGCCAACTTTACTGGCTGGTTTTGTGTGTCAACTTGACACAGGCTGCAGTTATCACAGAGAAGGGTGCTTCAGTTGGGGAAGTACCTCCATGAGAACCAGCTGTGGGGCATTTTCTCAATTAGTGATCAAGAGGGTAGGGCCCCTTGTGGGTGGTGCCATCCCTGGGCTGGAAGTCTTGGGTTCTATAAGAGAGCAGGCTGAGCAAGCCACGAAAAAGCAAGCCAGTAAGGAACATCCCTCCATGGCCTCTGCATCAGCTCCTGCTTCCTGACCTGCTTGAGTTCCAGTCCTGACTTCCTTGGTGATAAACAGCAATATGGAAGTAAGCCAAATAAACCCTTTCCTCCCCAACTTGCTTCATGATTATGATGTTTGTGCAGGAATAGAAACCCTGACTAAAACAAATTGGTACCAGGAATGGGGTATTCCTGTGACAACCTGACCATGTTTGGGGGAGGATTATGGAAGGACTTTGGAACTTTGAGCTAGAAGAGCCACTGATTGTTAAGAACTCTGTGGGATATTCTGTGGGAGCTTGGAAGATCATGTTGAGAACAGTACAGAAGATGGAGACCTGGCTTGTGAAATTTCAGAGGGAAGATTAAAGACTCTTATCAGGGCCAGGTTGTTTTGATTGTGAAGATTCTGTGGTTCTGGTTAACTGGGGCTGAATAATCAGCTGTGATTAACAAGATACCAGAACTACTAAAGTAAAAACTTTGCATTACTGGGACTATTGATGCTGGTTAGCTGGAGCTAAGAAATTAGTGGTGATTAAGAAGAGACCAGCATCATTGAGGTGACATCTTCTGGGGAGTGTTTTCTGAGAGCACAAAGAGGCTGTATTCCAGCCAAGGTTGTACCTTGTGCTGCAGCAGGACTTGGTAATTTGTAAGAGTCACCCAGGTGGTACTGCTTCTGACAGCATGAAGGGATCATGGAGAGCAGCTGAGGCTCAGCACAGTGAGAGGCCATGGAAGGCCATTGGTGAATTCATGGCCCAGGACTAACGGTGTCATGCAGAGGAGTTGAGGCTTGGCACCTTGAAGACAGTCTATGAGAGGCTATTGGTAAAGCCTAGTTCCAGCAGCGTTTGGGGAATGCCAGTACCATGCAATGACCACCAAGGACAGCAGCAGCAGTGAAGTACAGGCATCTGGAGCCCAGAAGACAACATGTGTGCTACAAAGGGCAGAGCTGGAGAAGTGACCAAAGCCCTTAGAGGAGCCCAGAAGTTTGTGAGTTGGATCCCAGACATTGGTTTTGCTTTTGATTGTGACTGTGCCCTGATATTTTTCCCTCTTGAAGGAAGAATGTATTTTAGTGGAGCCCACAGTTAAGAGACTTTGAATTTTAAAAGATATTGGACATTTTAAATTGATTGAACTTTTAATATGTAAAGACTGTAGGACTTTAGATCTTGGGGATGAATAAGAACTGGTATGACTCAGGCCCCAGTTTCTCACTCCAGTTTTGCTAGAAGGGCAAAGCTATGGTCTCAGGTTACTGGGAAGACCCTAAGCCCTGGGCTCTCCATTTCCCTCCAGTGGAGAGAGGGGTAAGCTGGGGCAAGGATTCTGCCAGCCAATAGCAGCAGTGGCAGCTCTTTCCCGGTCAGTAGAGACAAGAGTCCTGTACACCATCCTGGGGCTGCTCACAGACAGGTACCCTGAGGGCCTCAGGCAGGTTCCTATGAGGGAGATCCCAGCGTGAGCAAAGGACGGGGTGAATATGACGGACAGACTGCAGGGTCCCTCTGCACCCCACTGATGGGATGTGGCTTCGCCTGCTCTGTCTGTCAGTGGCCTGAGGTTCTTACCTGGATAGAAATCTGTGCGGATGGGGAGAAACCCTCCTGTGCTGGCAATCCCAACCGTGAGTGTCCAAGGCCCAAGAGCCAGACTGGCAACTCAAACCCTCAGAGCCAGGCCCTGTTGCTCCTGGCTATAGAATCCAGAAACTAGGCACTCCCAAGCTCAGGTTGCGAAATCAGTTTTTGCCGCTTTTTAAACCGGCAGTACTGCACTAGGCAGTTGTCACCCAAGCTTCAACAGCACCAGCAGCAACAGACAGTAGATACAGGCCACAGCCGCAATGTCTGTGACTGTCACAGCTTCTCTTCTCTCTGCCCCCCAATGTTGACAGCCATTTTTCTTCAGCCATGGCTCTCGGCTGGCTCCCTCCCCCCTCTCTCTGCTCTGATATGCCTGCCCTCTTGCATTCTTGTGGGCATTTAGCTGCGGAGGAAACAGGTTCAGAGACCAGCAAGATGCCCAAGATGGGGCAGGTAAATGGCTGAAATGAGGCAGAGAAACTCCCCAAAGTGAAAATGTACCAAAACATTTATTTTAAAAAACAAAAACAAAATAGCGAGCTGAAAGGCCACCATATTGCATCCTGGCCTCTGCTGGCCTCTTGCAAGGCTGAGATCAAAGGTAGATCAGGCAAGTAGACGTGGAGTGGTACTGTTCACCATCCTGTGACTGCTGGGATGGCAGGCAGCTCGCGTTAACTCCTAAACAGTAACTGCTAACAAGGGTGCCTATACTTCTCATCCTGAAGCTGGCCAGGGCACAGCTTCTCTGGCCATATCTGCCCTCGCCAGTCTGAGAGAAGAGAAGAGGACACAGGATGGACCTCAGGCCACACTAAACCAAACCATGGCATTCAGTCTTTGTAGCACCACGCCATGGACAGGTTCTGCACAGACAAGACAGAGAAATGGCCTCTCACAACCAAACCAAAGGACCACAAACCTGGAGTCCTAGGAAGAAGTCTGACACCTGCGGGGGATGGAAGCGGCGCACATCAAACTAACTGCAGAAAGAGCCAGACAACTGTGTATGGTCACCTAAAGCAAATTGTGCCCTACCCAGTCGGAATGAGTGTGACCGGTGGCCAGGATCTTGGTCAGGCACTCTGGATAAGCTATGACAGTGGCTCTCCAATCCACACTACCAGGTTCCTTCCAGACCTCCTGGTGGCCTCCTGGTCACAGCAGCCACAGGCCCTATTGCACCCAACACCCTTATTGCAGCCGCAGGTAGGAGGGGGCGGAGTAGTTGAAGAGCAGAAAGTCCATCTTATAGAGGTCAAAGAGGCGACGCTGGTAGAAGGGGCTGATATCCTGGAAAAGGCGCCGGGCCTGCTCACGCGTGAGGTCCTTCTCTGGCCTCAGCGGTGGAGCAGGGAAGCGTAAGCCAGACTCGCCCACCAGGTCCAGCACGAAGGCGGCATCATCTGCCAGCGTCTCGAACTTGCCCACTACGTCATAGCGCACTAGGCACGGGTGGCACAGCGCATGCGCGCGCTCCCAGTGCTCGTTGAAGGGCTCGTGACGGCGCGTGCGCGGGTCGAGCAAGTAGGCCAGGAACTCGGCGAAGCGCACGTCGTGGCCGCGCGCCAGCGCGTCGGGCTGCGCGTGTGGCCGTAGGCGACGCACGATGCGCGTGCCGTAGCGCCGCTGGAAGACCGCGCTGTGTGGCCGCGCCAGCTTGTTGCGGTAGGCTGAGGCCAGGCGCTCGAAGGGCTCCCGCACGAAGAGAAAGGTCAGGTAGTCGCGCAGCCGCCGGTTGACCTCAGCCGGCGCAAAGTCGGCCAGCGAGGGCAGCAGGCCGGGCGCATGCGCCTCGTGCGCAGGGATCGCGCCCGGGTCCCCACGGCCGCGCAGCGCCAGCAGCACGCGCTTCCAGTTGGTGCAGGCCACCTTGGGCACGTAGCAGTACAGCAGCCGGTGCGCGTCGTCCACCAGCACGTGCCGCAGGTCCTCGGGCTGCAGGAGGCGTTGGCGTCGAGTGTGGCGGCTGCAGGCCCGGCGGAGCAGCTCGCGCCGCTGCTGGTGCACCTCGGCCATCGCGGAGCGCGGACCCTGCGGGAGACAAGGGATAGTGGTGTTAAGAGTACAGCGGGTTCCAGGGCGTGGGGCTGCACAGATGATATGCACCCAGGGACTCAAGCAGGGCATCCCCAACTGGAAACTGGAAACCCAGAGGTGGCACCAGTCTCTGCCTGGTCTGAAGTCAGAATCTGGCCCCCGGAATTAGGAGAAATGAAGTCTTAACTGCTGAGGCAGGAAGGATGTGAGGAGCCAGATAAGCTGGGTACTGTGTGGACAGTGGGATTACAGAGAATGAGGTGTTACAGGACTGGCTAAGCTGGAAAGAGAAGGATGATGGCCCAGGGGACTCACAGCACATAACCACAGATACACATAGGCCTTGTCCACTACGGGTTTAATTTCTACTGCCTCATTGTGTCTTCCCTACCTCACCCACTCTAACAAGGGCAACAGAAAGGCTGCCAACAGATGGCTATCATTGGGGCATAGCCATCCCTTGGCAACAAACATTCAGCTACTTGTAGGAATTTGGGCTTTTATGCATGCAGTGGTTAACTAAACCACTAATTGATTCTGTACTAATAAATAGGCACGTCACTTTGGACCTTGCTTTATTTACCCCCAGCAAAGTTTCTTATTTTATGTGTATGGGTATTTTGTCTGCACATATATTTGTGTGCCCCGTGCATTCAGTGCCCAAAGAGTCCAGAAGAGGGCGCTGGATCCCCTGGAACTGGAATTACAAATGGGAATGAGCCACCATATGGGTGCTAGGATTTGAACCTGGATTCTCTACAAGTGCTCTTAATGCCAACCCATCTCTGCAGCCCTCCACCAGCACATTGTAATTTTAGTGCTTGTTCAAGGCTAAGTGGATCGTGTCCATGGTCCTCTTAATAGGACTTAATTTGTAGAGCTATACTGTGCTTGGTAAAGAACCAAGATGTGCTTACAAAGTATCCATGCAAATGTATTCTTCAAATAGGTTCCTCATCTCTAAGACTAGCCCCTGCTGCCATTCCTCCTGCATGGATATGAGCTGGAGGAGGTGTAGCCACTGTTAAAGTCTACAAATTACTAAAAGTGTTAATGATCATTGTACCACCCTTCTGCTGCTCATTTTTCTGAAAATAATCAAAGACATTGGGGAGTGAGTCATTTGGGTCCCTAAGACTTTCCCTGGCTCTTCTGAGTAAAGGGATGGCAGCCAAGTAGCCAAACTCCCCTCATGCCAGCATGGGCCATCTTGAACACTCTACAGACACCTTGAGAAAACTGTACAGAGATGCCAGCTGTTTCCCCTGGCTTCAACCAGGCGTAGGGGAACCGTTTGTTTGTTTTCAGACTTTTGTTGTTACAGGGCTTGACAAGATCTAGAAAACCCAGCAGCCGTTTCTACCTGGGTCGCAGGGAGAGCGAGTGTCTATTCTCATCTATCCCTGTGCCCCAGGTCCTTAAACTGTTCCAAATCAAGCCTCTCTGCCTGTGGCATGCTAAAGAAACACATGGCTGTTTGATACCAATGCCCCTTCCTGGGCTGTGTGAGCAGAAGGCTGACTGCTCCTCCGTGAAGCCCTCTGCACTGTTCCTGCTATTGCAGCAGCGGGCCATCGGGTCCTTCTCTGGAAGGTCTTTTCTCGCCTCCTTTTTGTGGGCTGAGATGGTAGCAGAGAGAAGACAGGAGAGGTAGCTCAGAGGGGGAAGGGCAGCTGCTGCACCTGAGCTGAAGCAAGGGCAAGGTCACCACCTGCCTGGCAGCTAAACGTTGGAGAATGGCCAGGGCAGGGAGAAGGGCAAGGAGAGACCAGAGAGAGGGTGAAGAGCTGGGGTTGAAGAAGGAGAGAAGGCTTAGAGTGCCATAGAAGGGGAGAGTGTGTGTCCTGCTTGCTGGGAAGTTTTAGAAGGCAGCCAGGTCTGTAGGGCCCATTGTCTGAGATGCAAGTCTAAGCATTGTAATGTTAGCTCATGTGAAGGGTTAGGGAATCCTGACTCTGCACTGACATAGGAGCAGCAGCAGCACTAAAAGCCACACACGTTGGTATATAGAACACATACTATAGCATGTAGGCTATGTACTCGATAGCCTATAATCTATACACTTAGCACATAGCCTGAGTGAGGGCTATGACACTGTGGGATACCTATCCCTTCCTGCTGCTCCCCCTGCCTACCCATAGCTCTCAACTGCCAAACAACTAAAAAACATATGCACATAGAAACTTGTACATGAATGCTCATTATTTCTATTGGGAAAAAGTGGAAATGGCCTAGAAATCCATCATCTGACAAATCGATAAGAAGTATATAGTATATTCATAACAGTTCAGCCATTACATGGAATGAAAGTACGATAAATACAACAACACAGATCGACCTTGAAACCATTATGCTGGAGGAAGCCAGGCCTAAAAGGCCAACCACTGTATGATTCCATCCCTGACCCCCCCCCTTTTTTTTTTCCTGACACAGAGTAGTCCTGAACTACTGTCCTGGAACTTGCAATGTAAACCAAGCTGGCCTTGAACTCACAGAGATCCTCCTACCTCTGCCTCCCGAGTGCTGGGACTAAAGGCATGGTTGTATGATTCCTTTTGTGTGGAATGGTCAGAACAGATAATGTAGAAGCAGGAAGTAGATTCATGGTTGACAGGGGCCAGAAGAGAAGGAAGAGAAATGACTACTAATATAGGCATAGACGCTTGGGATAATGCGGGTGTTCTTGAATTAGCCAGCGGTGGGGCCACACAACATTGTAAAATATGAAAACCACTAAATCAGCCATTTCAAAAGACTGAATTTATGTTGAATTATTTCAGAATATTTTTCAGCTCAGAGGCCACAGCAGAGGCAGAAATGGTGGAGCTCCAGCCCCAACAAGAAATCATGGACGCTAGTGGCATGGGAATATTTCTGACGCTTTTAAAAGTATTCTGCAGAAGTCTAGGATTCACTAAGTGTCTTGACCTTTGTGTTTGATGAGGGAGGGAAGAAAACAGCATTTCAGAAAGGGTGGTAGAGGGGCAACTTTCCCCTCAAGAGGTAACAGAGCCCAGAACCCACAGGCTGGGCAGGCTTTAGAGCTGGAGGGGGGTAGTGGTGTCATGAGGGGTCCTATGTCCGTCGTCATGCATGAGTTAGTTCAAAGGAGGGCTGAACAGAGAGACAAACAAACAAGCAGAGACACACAGCCCGAATCCCAGGAAGTGACATTTTAGAAGAGTTAAAATGTACATGCCTAGAAATTGCCTGGAAGCCCACACAAGGACCCATCCCCATCTGGGGAGGACCAGGGCCTGGATGAGGAGACATGTGTGCTTCACTGAAGTTCCTTATCACCAAGCCGAGTTCAGCCATAGAGTCTGTGGGGTCTTACCATGAAGAGTGGCTCTGGAAGCCTGGCAGAGCCCCACAGGCCAGGCTGGCCTCAACCTCATTAGAGCCCGGCACATCCTTGTGCAGGAATGCCTTACCTTACCTCCCTCTTCATCAGCTGACTGACAGTGTTGGGAGCCATGCTTAGCCTCAGAAGAACCAGCCATGCAGCCTCATACTGTCACAAAAGACATGAGTGTAGGGTATGTGGCCTGGCTCTGAGCAGAGATGTGAGAAAGTCAGCTCTTGGGGAAAGCTTTTCCTTAGGATATAAAACAAGAAGGCAGGAGGGGTAACCTAAACCTTTATCCACCACCACCCCCCACCATCCTGGGACCCTCTTCGGAGAGGATGGCAGTCATCTTGGAGTTGTGAGGCTGCAAATCTGTAGCAGAAGTAACACTCAGGATGACAGGAGGCAGTATGCCTCTGCTGTCCCGTGAGCTGATGGCCTTTTTGTCAACAGCGCTGCTGTCCTAAGGCAGATAACACCCAGGCTGGTGAGAAGTGAGATGCCTGAGGTCATGGTATTTTGTGGAGAGGCTGGCTCTTAAACTTAGAGCCCCTGGGACTCCACAGCTGGTGCCACATCCTGCACTAGAGCCCTTGTTCCTCCCGCTGGGCTTCCCAGCTGCCCAGCTGACTTCTGCAGGGTCCTCAGCCCCTTGCTCCAGCTTCCCGTCTGTAATCACAGTAGCCTACTCTCATGGTCCGCATGAGTAGGTAAGTGAATGACACAGGATCAGTCTTGTCCCTTGACACTTCTGTTGCTGCCACTCCTTCAGTGGCAGTCTATGTGACCTCTAAGGACTGGACTGCAATCGGAGCTAGTGGAATCTGGGACCCTCTGAGAGTCTGTCCTCCCTGCCCTGATCAGTGTGCAGCCAGGGGTAAGCAAGACGACCTCTTTGGACCAAGACTTCCTTATCTGCAACCCTGGGTGTGGCTTGGCCCAGCAAACATCCCTATACAGCACCCACGGTTCCCCACACAGCAGTCCAAGGGAATCTTCTGACCCTGCTGCTCCTGCTTAAAATCCTCCATGGCTCCCCATTGCCCTGGCCACAGTTTGGGCCCTGTGGCATGCTGCCTGCTTTCCAGGCTCACCACAGACAACCTCTCTGCCCTCCTTGCTACCAGGCTATCTGCCTGACTGTTCCCTGTGGCACATGCTTTTCCTCTTCTAATCACACAGTACAAGCCCCTTTCTCAGGGAGCAGCCTCTCCCAGTTCTACCAGAATCCCCTTGGAGAGGTCCTTGTAATCCCACAGCTTCCCCAGAGCACAACTCGGTTTCATGTAAGTGTAGTATTGCTCAGACTTCTGTTTTCCCGGCTGTGCTGTCTGCTCTGTGAGGATAGGACACCAGCACAGCTGTCTGCCACTAAAGCTCAGCACAAGGGAATGGCTTACATACAGTAGGTGCTCAGCACATGCTATCTGTGTCTGTGTTCCTTTGGTTGTGAACCAGGATGTGATCTCCTGGTGGTATTCAGTCAATCCTACTTGTATGATGTTAGGCTTCGTTCTTTTCTTTTCCTTCCTTCTTTCCTTCCTCTTTTCTTTTCTTTCTTCCTTTCTTCCTTTCTTTCTGGTGGTAGCATTCAGAAGAAACTGTTGCCACTTTTGAATACAGACATTTCCCTGGGCTGGGTGATATTGTATGTAGATCCCTCTCTGTAGGAGGAGATGACAGTAAATCCGGCTGATGCACCCCAGCACTAGGGGAGCTGGTACCTCTGTGGTGTGCTGTACAGTGACGAGGCTGAGCATCAAGTGTCCCAGATGTTAGAAATGTTTTGACTTAATATTGAAGTAGGCCAGGTTCCTTGGGAGCCAGCCCCATCCATCCTGAGCCAGAGTGCTTGTACTATGTGTGTGTGACAGCATGTCTGAGGCTATGAGTAGTCCCAGTAGGGCCACTTGCTCCACAGATGGGGTGGGCTTCCTCTGAACATTCACTTGTACCACATACTAAAATTTGGGAACTTAATGACCATCTACTGAAACTCCTGGGATAGGAATAGGTTAAAGACCATTTGCTTGTTAGTGCCCTGGGACAGGCATGGCTTAGTGACCATCTGTTCACTGGTCCCCTAGGACAGGCATGGCGATATGTCACCTCCCTGAATCTACAGTACATAGCATCAGACAAGCACAGGCCTCAGCTGGGGTGGGAGAGATGGTAAGTGGAAAATTTGGACTTTCAGGATATACAGGAAGCCCTGATGGACACAGCAGGTATTCAGGAGACTGTGGCCTCCTATCCAGGATATAAGAGGGCATCCCAGCCACTTACCTGGTCCAGGTCACGCAACAGCTGTAGGGGACTCTTCCTTGCTCCTCCAAACCAGCTGGAGCCCAGAGCTTTGTCTTCAAATGCTGAGGAGCATAAGGAGAGACAGATCACTGCTGGCTCTGGACAAGGTGTGGTTTGACAGAACACCTGGGACATAGCGTGACTCAGTTTTCCTCTGGTGTCTTCTTGGGGATTTGGTAGGTTGTTGTCACTGGTAGGGCAGTGTCCTTTGGGGTCATTCTCACCCTCATGCCCTATGCTCTATCGCGGAAGTGTGGCAAGTACAGGGGACAAGAGGAAAGGAGCTACTTGCCCTGTGGAAGGAGCACCCAGCCCCTTCCACCCAGCCCCTTCCACCCAGCCCCTTCCACCC